>CAJHQP010010022.1:0-20132 GCA_905132765.1 Moricandia arvensis
AGCTTCTAACACCCTATCTTTTTGATTGATTAGGTCAGCCAAGTGTATTTCGATTTTCATCTATAAAAGTGACGAAATACTTGTGGTTTTCCCTAGAGACACAAGGAGCTGTCCACACATCAGAATGAACTAAATCAAAACAGTGATCATAGATAGTGGTTGATTTAGTAAAAACAGACTTACAATGTTTGCCAAGGATACAAGCTTCACAGCTATCAGTTTTAAAACAAGATTAGGCAACATTAAGCTAAAGCACGAGAATGAGGATGGCCTAATCTAGCATGCCATAATACATTAGAAGCTAAGACAGAACGAACTGAAAGCACAAGAAAAATCAGAAACTAAGTTTGGTGTTTTTCAAGCAAGTACAACCCTTTCTTGCTCACACCTTTCCCAAGCATCTTACTTGTTTCAATATCCTGAAAAAGAACATCATTAGGACTGAAACAATTTTGCAATTAAGATCAGTAGTAGCCTTTTTAACTGAAAGCAAGTTAGAGCAAATGTAGGCATATAAAATGCCTTAGATTCCTTATCAAATAATTTTAAGTTCCCTATGCCTTTAATGGGTACTCTATCACCATTAGCAATCACTACACTTCCTAGGGCAGGTTCAATGTTGCTAATAAGACTAGAGTCCCTAATCATATGGTGAGAGGCTCCTGAATCATAAATCAGTGTTTATCACTCAATGAATTATTTAAGACATTACTACCTGGATGTTACCAGAGTTTGCATTGAGTGCCTTGATAAGGGCCTCAATGTCTGACTTGCGGATGAAGGCATCATCAGAAGGAGTTGAGATGTAGCTCCAACTCATAGGTGGTAGAGACCAGAGCTCTTCCTTCACCATTTGGGCGCATAGGCTGAGAAGTTTGCTGAAACAGCTTCATTGGCCCTTGTTTGGTTAAATCTTGATGGTGGCCTGAGATGTGGGTGAAGAATCCAGCACTGTTCTTCATGTGACCCACTCTTCTTGCAATGCTCACAAGTGACTCGCCGGTTCTCTGGTTTGAAGAAGGCCTTTGTTAGCTGAGGCTTCAGCCTTGTGAGCCATGTTCAAGTCACCTTTCCCACCAAATAGACCCACTGAGCCTTGTTCCTTCTGGATTTGGGCACATACCTCCTCAAGAGTAGGGTAGCTTGTCTGCCCTCAGCAAGTGTTTGATGAGATCATTGTAGCCTGGATTAAGAGTGAGGAGCAGACCAAACACTTTGTCTTGCTCACGCCTCTCATTCAAATGGTAGGGTCAGTGGTATTTGGCCTCAACATCTCCAGCTCTGCCCAGAGAGCTCTGAACTTACCAAAATGTTGGTTAAAGTCCATGTCTTCCTGGTTCAAGCAGTTGATAGCTTTCTTCACTTCAAACACCCTACTGAGATTGGATATGTTTCCATAGACCTTCTGAAGGGTATCCCACAACTCCTTTGCGGTTTCACAGTAAGAGTAGGCCTCCATTATGGGACCATCAAGTGAGCACTGGATGATAGACAGCACCATAAAGTCCTCCTGACTCCATTTGTTTTCATCTACCACCACAATCTCCTTGCCATCTTCTCCTTGGATGGTTTGTTTTGGCGCCTTATCTGAAGTGATATGGGACCATAAACCTCTTCCACCAAGGGCATTCTTGATCAATCTTGACCAGAGAAGGTAGTTCACCCCTTTTAGAGTGACTGGAATCACCACTGCCTTGTTTTGCTCCATTTCGAACAATTATGGACCAGTGGTTAATAGGATGTATCCAAGAGATTTTAAAAAATAAACCGATAGAATGAAAGAGAATGAGAAGTAGAGTAGATTTGCGGAAGAAAAAATAGGTTTAGGAGCTTAGAAGCTCTGATACCATGAAAGTTTATTAAGAATATGGTGAAGAACACTCAAGAACAGCAAGAACAAGAGAGAGAATGGAGAAAATTCGTGAGAGAAGAGAGAGAGAGTAAACAAGTAAAGAGGAGGTTTATTTCTCCTTAATTGATTCAGAATCAATTTTACAACACATATAGAGCTTATTTTCGACCAAGAAGGTCCAGCAGACAAGGAGACAAGGGGACAAGGTAAATAAGTGAAAGAAACAGTATTTGCTTTGGTTTGAATTTGAATTTGAATCTGGCAGGAGTTCCCCAACGTCCCTATACTGTATTCATACGGTTTCCATGTATTCATACAGTATAACACGTGGGGATACCTTGCTCCTCACTCCTGGTTCCTTCCTAGACCTTAACTTGCCTTGTACTTCACTTCAGAGTGACTTGTGTGTCAAGTCATTCCGTACATATGTACGGACTGCCTTCTCTCCCAAGTAAGCTCATCCTCTTCATTTCTTTGTGTTCTTTATTCGTTAAGGTTAATAGGAGTTTGCCCACTGCCCATCAACACTTTGGACACTGATTGTGTCCATTAACTTCCAATATGGTTGAGAGGACGAATGGAGCAGTGGAGAGATTTCTTAGAAGTGACTTACCTGGTGCCAAGAGGGTGACAGGATGTACACTCAAGAGAAAAAGCCACAATTCAAGCCAAGAGGGCTGTGCTCTCAAGGCATTGGTGATCTCATCACTGGCTCTCATCTTCCAAGCTTGACCACATACTCTCATTCTCAGGTCAAGCTTGAGGAGGGGTCTTAAAATGAGAAGCCAATGTCCATTCTTCAGAAACTTATGCAAGGGAAGTACCTAAATCTATACTCATTCTTATGATTGATAGGTTTCTCCCTTGAGAATTGATGCATGTGTTTTGTGCATTGTTTGAATCAGGTACCTATTGAGCTCATGAACAAGGTAGACTTGGACTCAACCCATGATGAAGGCAAGAAGCCAAAAGAAAGGGGGAGACAAACTCTGACCACAAGAAGAAGCTCAAAGGTGTGATGAGTGTGAAGCAAGGAAGGCATTGGTGCCTACTTGCCATTGAATAAAGGCCATGATCCAGAGTCTAAGGAGTCCATGAAAATAATCTTAAGCTCCTTAGGCTCACTGGCCAATCCCTAGGCTGAGGGTAGTTGCACTCTTTTTCCCTAAGTGATGGTTTTATCCCTACAGGTTTTCCACACTTAGGTTTTTAATGAGGCAAGTGCTCTCAGTTCCAAGCTTGTACAAGGATCTCCTATGGTCAAGCTTGAGGGGGAGTATTGAAATAAATAAAGGGATGACCAGAAGAAGAAGATGGTTGATGATCCAAGGATAAGTTCATCAAGAGAAGCCAATCTGGTTCTGTTTGTACAGACTTGGATCACAAGCAATCTACTATGACCTAACTTGCCTTGGGAGGCAAGGTACTGATGGGAACACGAGCTGAGGGTCTCCAGAAGCTAAGGAAACCGTTGGTAGAGGGTTTGACCAGATTCAAATTCAAATATGGAAGAAAGTCACATGTTAAGCTTAAGGGGGAGCTGTTGCTGGCCTGTCACTTTCACTCATCAGACCTGGTCACTACCTCTCTCCTGTCCCTTTCTCCTCCTCTGGACGTGCCTCCCCTTGGCTGTATCCCCTTTGGCCTCTTCTCATCCCTACAGAATTATTTGCTTATATTTCCTTGCTTTAGTAATTGTTTATTGTAAGTGATTGTCTATTTAAAGACCTTCACTCTCTCTTGTAACACTTACCAGAATCAATAGACAAGTTTCTCTCTCTCTCTAAGCTCGTGTCTCTCTCTCTCTTGCTTGTGTCTAAACAATATTCACAATGTAAGGAGTTAAGCATTAGGGTTTAGAGGCTCCCTTAACTCTATCTCTCTTAAGGCAGCCTAATACTTGTCAAACTCACTCTAAACTCTTCTTTATATTCTCTTAATCTCTAGATTACTGATTCTAAAATCCTCTTCATCTTAAGTACACAAACTCTAAGTGTTGTGTTACTTCTCAAGGATTAGATTCATACTAGAGAGTTTCTGCTTCACAAAACCAGTTTACTGTCTAGGATTCTTGGTTATATAGTAAGCTGTGTATGAGGATTCAATCACAAGTTGGTTGTCTCTTCCCTTAAATGGTGAGTTCCTGTTGTATGGTTGAAGAGGATTCAGTTACAAGTTAACTGAATACTCTCTTGACATGAGACAAACACTCATGAATTCCAACAAACTCGACAACTTCTAGAGAGAGAGAGCCGTCAAGAGAGAAAAGAAACTCGTGGTTTATTGATTGCTTGAGTACAATAGGGTTAGGAGAACCCTTTAAATAAAAGAAACCAGAGAACAGGCTCTCTAGGGTTTCGAAATAGTAAAAAGGGAAAACTATAGTTTAAAAATAACATAAGCTTAAAAATGTAAACTTCTGCTAGTCTTGGGCCGAGATAGAGCCTAAGTGATGTGTAAGACAAGTTGTGGCCTCGTTAAAAACCTTCCTCCGGAAAACCTCGTGGGACAAAACCAAAAGCAAGGAAAAGAGCACGCACCAAATGTCTTGCCTAGACACTAACTCAGCTTGATGTAGAGATGGCTTGAATTGTGATCAAGACATCTCGGATCAAACCTTGTCCAAGACTTTCTTCTTGTTGTGGATGTGAAGTGAGTAATCCAACAACATTCTCCTTAAGTTTCTTGACTCTGGAACGAGTCATGGACCTTCTGGAATGGCTAGAGCATCATCACCAGGCTGCTGGTGCATTGTGGCTTCATGTGGCTCATCTAGACTCTCCTTGTTCTCCTTAGTGATCCGGTCCATGATCACATCATCCTTGGTGCTTTCCATGATCACATCATCCCTCCCTCTTCAAAAGATTTGTCCTCAAATCTGTTTTACCTGCAATAGAGGGGACCAAATTAGTAACATCAAAGTTTAGAATCAGGTTACACTTACCTTGCAAGCCTCTTTGATAGGCATTGTTGCTGATTGGTTCAGATATGTAGAAGGGACTGATCCGTTTGATTCCTGATTCATTACTCAAACCTGCATCATACTCTTTGACACACAATAAGTTAGCACATAAAATTTTGTCATAGAGTAAGAGTAATAGTCCAAATCCTTTTCTGCTCGGTTTTGGCTTGTATGTTGCGTCTGGAGGTGCTTCTTTGATGATGATGAAGCAAGTGACGCCTTGGTGCTTATCCTGGTCCAAGTATGGTGGTTTGAACCTCATTTCTTCTTCACGCTTGTAGCTTCTCCTTACACCCTTCAAAGCTTTCCTGAAATCTATACTTGGCTCTTTTGATAAAAACAAGAGTATTATATCTGTGTGAAGAGTGATAAAAGAATCATTGAAAACATGACCACTTATCTTAGCATGCTCACCTGGTCGCCATAGATAGGTTTGAGATGTTCTAAACTTAGCAAAATTCAAACAAGGCAGAGATAGGATCACCTGACTTGTAGAACCCATAACTCTTTCACCTGAGAAGCTTTGGACATGATTCCAAATCGACGTGATAGCCTGATGAGTTAAGTTTCTAATGCAGTTGGTTTCATTGGCTAAATCATTTTGGTGGATGAGATATGATCGTCTGAATGCTCCTATATCACAGCTGGCGACTAGACAGTTTTCAAGATTTGCTTGGTGCTTCTCCGACTTAGCCAAAGACTCATCACTGATACTCTGATCAATGTAGATCCTCTTTTCACCTGTACCTTTCTCAGCTTCTTTTGGACAAGTCAAGTGGGTTATAAGGTCAAAGAAAGTATTATAGACAATGATGTCTCCAGAGCACAAAACAGTATGACTCTTCCATCTATTATGCATATCAAAGAAAATATTACAGACCCAAATATCATCAAGGATCAAGTTCACACATTCAGAAGCAGAGAGTTCTAGTTTCAATTGTGCGACAGGTTTATCAAAAGAAAGTGTTATACACTAGAATATCCTCAAAGAACAGTACTACACGTTTAGGATTATTTTCAGCACACAAACTAAACACTTTTGTGTTTGTAGAGTGTTTAATAGATAATCAGATTATTACATGTGACAGATTTAAGAGAATAGAGAGAATAGATGAACTAGAGAGAGAGAGAGACTCAAAAACTCCATTAATTATCACAAATGAGTGTCTACACAAAATTAAAGAGAATACAAGAGTGTCTAGGTTCATTGTATTCAAGCTAGGCTCCTAAGCATGTGAAGTCAATACAAATGCATGGCTGAGATGCTTCACATGCTTGGACAGGCTGTAAAGTTGCTCTCTACTTTCCAGCCAAGCTTAACCTTATCCTTGCCACTCTCTTTCCACTCTTGAACGAATTTCCTCCCCATTTCTTCACCAAGGTAACTTGTTCTCTCATTAGGTAACTTCCTGAGTTACTGTGGTAATAATAAAATTACCACAGTAAAACTCTAAAGTTACTTTCTAGCCACAACACTTCCCTGTCTCCATTTTTGTATCCAATTGTGGTTGCTTATTTCAACCTTGTATCCAATTGTAGTTGCTTATTTTTGCTTCATCTCAACACTCCCCCTCAAGCTTGACCATGTGAAACAAGTCAAGCTTGGAATGCCATGAGATCTCCCTCATTAAAACCTTACCAAAGAAAACCCATTGGGACAAAACCCTGATGAGGAAAAAGAGTAGAGACCCCATAACGAGGGGATCAGTTGGTTGGTGTCAGATCAATGAGTCCAAGCCTGGAAAGAATGGACTCCATTGTCTTTAACCTCGCAGCTTTGGTGAACACATCTGCAAGCTGATCTTCACTTCTTGTATAGCAAGGCAGAATCACTCCTAAGATAATCATCTGCCTCACCTTATGACAATCCACATCAATATGTTTGGTTCTCTCATGAAATACTGAATTGGAGGCTATGTGGATAGCTGCTTGATTGTCACAATGCATGGTCATAGGAGTAGATTGCTCAATCTCCAAATGCTTCAATATACCCTTGATCCATACCAACTCGTTTGTCAGCTTCAACATAGCTCTATACTCAGCTTCTGCACTTGAACAAGAGATGACCTTCTGCTTCTTACTCTTCCAAGTAACCAGATTTCCTCCAATGAATGTACAATACCCAGTAGTTGATCTCCTATCCACTCTATCTCCTGCCCAATCAGCATCACAATACCCAACCACTTCAGTACTGCCATTACAACCCATCCAAACCCCTTGTCCGGATGTGCCACTCAAGTACCTCAGTATTCTATCAACCATCTTCCAATGATGCACCTTTGGTGCTTGCATATGCTGGCTTACTTGATTCACAGCAAAAACATATGTCTGGTCTTGTGATAGTCAAGTAGATCAGCTTCCCAACCATCTTCTTATACAGCTTAGCATCCTCAAACAACTGGTTTTCTTCAACTCCCCCTCACGCAAGACCTTATACCCCTCCTCAAGAGGTGTCTTAGCTATCTTCCCTCCAAGTACATCAGTCTCCTTCAGCATATCCATGGTATATTTCCTTTGAGACATAAACAAACCCTCCTTTGATCTGCATATCTCAATTCCCAAGAAGTACTTCATCTCTCCCAAGTCTTTAATATCAAACACTGACTTGAGAAACTCTTTAGTAGCTTTAATACCAGCCTTATCACTTCCTGTGATAATCAGATCATCAACATACACCAAAATCACAATGATCCCTGATGGTCCGGATAGTGTGAAGAGTGTATGATCTAGTTCAGACTTCCTGAACCCTCTCCCATTGAGAATTGTACTCAGCTTCCTGTACCAAGCTCTAGGAGACTGCTTCAGCCCATAGATAGCCTTTTTTAACCTCAAGACATTTCCTGGCTTCACCAGATGCTCAAGACCAGGAGGAGGAAGCATATAAACCTCATCTTCTAGCTCACCTTGCAAGAAAGCATTCTTCACATCCATCTGCCACAAATCCCACTCTAGGTTTGTTGCAATAGATAATACAATCCGAACTGTATGAAGCTTGGCTACTGGTGCAAAAGTGTCAATATAATCTTCTCCATAAGTCTGAGTGAACCCTCTTGCAACCAGTCTAGTCTTCCTCCTCTCAATCTTCCCATTTGGTAGGTACTTAATGGTAAAGATCCATCTGCTTGAAACTGCTTTCTTCCCTTTAGGTAACTTACTCTCATACCATGTATCATTCTTGATCATAGCATCAGCTTCATCTTTGACTGAATCTCTCCACTCTTTCTGCATCATGGCTTCTTCATAAGATCTTGGTACAAAACTCTGATCAAGGCTGTTCATAAAGCAAACATGCTCTTCTGGGAACTCAGCAAAGGAACACACGGCCTGAGAGGGATGCTCCACAGCCTGAGCATTGTAGTACAATCTCGTGTTTACCCAGTTGGAAGGATCCTTCCTAATCCGTGTGCTTCTCCTCAACTCCTGAACCGGGACATCAGCACCAACTGGCTCCTCTGAACCAGTAGACTCCTCTTGTTCCTCTTCAGAACCAGCACCAGTATACTCTTCTCCTGATCCAATAGATTCTTCCTCTGAACCAGTAGAATGTTCTTGCTCTTGTGTCACATCTTGATCATGAAGGCCTGAATCCTCTTGGTTTTGCTCTTGCTCACCTGATTCAGATTCACTCCCCCTCTCATGATCAAGAGGGACTGTTCTTGTTGTTTCTTGAGTTCGATTAGGAGATTCTCTCCTCCTAGTTCCCTGGTCCTGGGATAAGTTTATCCCCAGCCTCTCCAACACAATTCTCAGAGTAGCTCCTCTCTCTGATGGTACTTGGGATAAATCCTCTAGGTCTTCCCACTTCTTTTCCGTGTAATATCCTTTAGACTCAACAAACTTCACATCTCTGGATATTAGAACCCTCCTGGTTTCTGGATCATAGCACTTGTATCCTTTTTGAGTAATTGAGTACCCAATGAACATAGCCTTGGTGCTCTTGGCATCTAGCTTGTTCCATTGTTCTCCAGGAACCAAGACATAGCAAATACACCCAAAAACTCTCAAGTGATCAATGTGTGGCTTGGTCTTGTTTAACACTTCAAATGGAGACAAATTCTTCAATACTCTGGTAGGAACTCTATTGATGAGATAGCAAGCAGTTTGAACAGCATCACTCCAAAACTTCTTAGGCACATTCATATGAAACATCATAGACCGAGCCACCTCCATCAAATGTCTGTTCTTCCTCTCAGCTACACCATTCTGCTGTGGTGTGTAAGGACAGCTCGTTTGCTGGACAATCCCATGCTTTGCTAGATGACTCTTGAAGGCATTGCTAGTGTATTCTCCTCCATTATCAGACCTTAGTATCTTCACAGTAGCATTGTACTGATTAGTAACATATGCTTGGAAGTTTATGAAGGCTTCTAGGACTCTATCTTTGGAGGGAATCATAGTAACCCATGTGTACTTCGATTTCTCATCAATGAAACTCACAAAGTACTTCTGGCTGTCTCTAGATATACATGGAGAAGTCCACACATCTGAATGAACCAGATCAAAGCAGTTCTCATATATAGTCTCTGATGTTGGAAAGACAGTTCTGCAGTGCTTTCCTAGGATGCATGCTTCACACTCCAAGTGATTGAATGCCATACTTGGCATGATCAGCTCAATGGCCCTAGCATGTGGATGTCCCAACCTTGCATGCCATGTGAGACTATCACACTTCTCAGCTGTACTGCTCAAACACACAGACTCAACGGAATTAGAAGTCTTAGCCAACTGAAGACAGTATAGTTGATTCTTGCTGTCTCCTCTACCAATTACCATTCCAGTCTTCAGATCTTGAAACACAACCTCATCTGGCCTGAATACAACTTGGCAACCAAGATCAACCGTGAGATTTTTGATAACTAAGAAGAAAAGTAACCAGAAAGAGACTAAGAACCGAGTTGGAGTGAAAGATTTGGTTTAGACTTCACGAACAAGAGAGATTATGAGAGACTATGAAGAACATGTTTGGAGACTCGAAAAATAGAGAGAACTGTATGCTTGATTCATCCACAAGGGGTTGCAATATATAGAGAGAGCTACAAGGGTTTTCAGAAAGTAAAGCAAGGAAAGGAGTGGCTCAGAATCGACCAAGGGCGCGCCTAATTTGAAAAGAGAGCTTCCTGGCCAAGTAAATGGCATCAGCATCTTTGACAAGATGCTGATCCTTTCCAGCCTTGTGCCAGCCTGTCCGTGGAGAGCTTCTTCCTTTCCAACGGATGGATAAGGTTACTTGGCCAAAGGATCGCTTCTGGTAACTTCAAATTTACCCGGATGGTAAAACTGGTCGATAGCTTTTGGGTCGACCTTGTACGGCCTGTACGGCCTGTACGGCCTGTACGGCCTTGTACGGCCTGTACGGCCTTGTACGGACAAGGTCGACTCATCCCTTCTCTTCTTCTTCCTTCTCTCTATTCAACCCAAAGTGTATACCTCAACTTAACACTCCCCCTCAAGCTTGACCATATGGAACAAGTCAAGCTTGGAAGGCTATGGGATCTCCCTCATTAAAAACCTCACCAAAGAGAAAACCCTTGTTGGGATAAAACCCTTTGATGAGGGAAAAAGAGTAGAGACCCCATAACAGGGGATTAGCTAAGTTGGGTTAGATCAATGAGTCCCAACCTCACATGGATGGACTCCATTATCTTTTGTCTTGCAGCCTTTGTAAATACATCCGCCAACTGATCCTCACTCCTTGTATAGCAAGGTAAGATAACACCCAACCCAATCATCTGTCTTACCTTGTGGCAATCAACCTCAATGTGCTTGGTTCTTTCATGGAAGACTGAGTTGGAAGCTATATGAATCGCAGCTTGGTTATCACAATGCATAGTCATTGGTGTAGACTGATCAACCTCAACATGCTTCAAGATGCCTTTGATCCACACCAGCTCGTTTGTAAGTTTCAACATCGCCCTATACTCAGCTTCAGCACTGGAACAGGAGACCACCTTCTGCTTCTTGCTCTTCCAGGTAACTAGGTTCCCACCTATGAAGGTACAATATCCAGTGGTCGACTTCCTATCCAGCCTATCTCCTGCCCAATCCGCGTCACAATAGCCCACCACTTCAGTGCTCTTATTGCATCCCATCCATACTCCAAGGTTTGGTGATCCATTTAGATACATCAGGATCCTTTCAACCATATGCCAATGGTGTTCCTTTGGGACTTGCATGTATTGACTCACCTGATTCACAGCAAAGCATATATCAGGTCGAGTAATTGTGAGATAGATCAACTTACCAACAAGCTTTCTATAAAGCTTAGGATCATGGAATGGCCGGTTGTCTTCGATCTCCCCCTCACGAGGAACCTTGTACCCATCCTCTAGTGGCATCTTGGCTGTCTTCCCTCCATGTTTCCCTGCATCTTTCAAGAGATCAAGTGTATACTTTCTTTGAGACAGAAACAAACCTTCCTTGGATCTACATATCTCAATGCCAAGAAAGTATTTCATCTCTCCCAAATCTTTAATTTCAAACACAGATTTAAGGAAGTCCTTAGTTGATTGGATACCTGCCTTGTCACTTCCTGTGATGATGATATCATCAACATACACAAGAAGGACAACTATACCTGATGTGGTTGGAAGAGTGAACAAGGTATGGTCCAGTTCGGATTTCTTGAACCCTTTGCCATTGAGAGTGGTGCTCAGCTTGTTGTACCATGCTCTAGGAGATTGTTTAAGACCATAGATTGCCTTCTTGAGCCGGAACACATTTCCTTTCTTCACTAAGTGCTCTAGACCTGGTGGAGGGTGCATGTAGACCTCATCTTCAAGTTCTCCTTGAAGAAAAGCATTCTTCACATCCATTTGCCATAGACCCCACTCAAGATTAACCGCAAGAGACAAGATGATCCTAATGGTGTGAAGCTTTGCCACTGGAGCAAAGGTATCCACATAATCTTCTCCATAGGTTTGAGTGAAACCCCTTGCAACCAACCTGGTTTTCTTCCTATCAATCTTTCCATTCGCCAAGTACTTTATAGTGAAGATCCATCTACTTGTCACTGCCTTCTTTCCTTTTGGCAACTCACTTTCATACCATGTGTCATTCTTGATCATTGCACTTGCTTCAGCATCAACTGACTCCTTCCACTCCTTATCTTTAACTGCTTCCTCATATGATCTTGGTATGTAGCTCTCATCTAGGCTGACCATGAAGGAACAATGCTCTTCTGGATACTGAGTAAAGGAGCAGACCACTTGAGATGGGTGCGCAACAGCTTGGGCATTGTAATAGACCCTAGTGTTGACCCAATCAGATGGTGGTCTTCTTATCCTAGAGCTTCTCCTCAGCTGTTGTTGCTGTTCTATTTCCCTTTCTTCAGGTTCTTCCTCCTCTTGATGCTCAGGGCTTGAGCTTCTCTGACCTTCTTGAGTATCTCCACCTTGATCATGAGATACTGAACTTCTATCTTCCTCAGGAGGAGAGTCATCAAACTCCTCTTGACCTGAATCAAACTCTCCACTACTGTCAGAGCTTCCACCTTCCTGATCTTCAGTGTTTCCCCCCTCATGACCAAGGTGGGGAGACTGATTTGCTGCAGTTGGCCCTGCTGGACCATTTTCATCCGGGTTCTTGGTCACTCCAATGCCAAGACCTTCCAAGATAATCCTTAGAGTTGCTGCCTTATCTGAGGTAAGGTCCTTCAACTCGTCTTGATTCTTCTCCTCATAGTATCCCCTTTCTTCTATGAACTTGACATCCCTAGAAACCAGAACTCTTCTTGCCACCGGATCATAACACTTGTATCCCTTCTGAGTTGTGGAGTAGCCTATAAACATTGCCTTTGTACTCTTGACTTCTAACTTGTTTCGCATCTCTCCTGGAATCAGTACATAGCAGAGGCATCCAAAGACCCTTAGATAGTCCACTGGTGGTTTGTACTTGTTGAGAACCTCAAATGGGGCTTGATCATTCAGAACCTTTGTAGGTGTACGGTTGATGAGATAGCAAGCAGTGGCCACAGCATCACTCCAAAACCTCTTAGGAACATTGGCTTGAAACATCAAGGACCTTGCTACTTCCATGAGATGGCGATTCTTTCTCTCAGCAACTCCATTTTGCTGAGGAGTGTAAGGACAACTGGTTTGGTGAAGGATCCCATGTCGAGCTAAGTGATCCTTGAATGCATGACTAGTGTACTCTCCTCCATTATCTGATCTAAAAATTTTAAACTTGGCATGATAATGGTTAGTCACATAGGATTGAAAGTTCTTAAATGCATCAAGGACCCTATCTTTAGATGGAATGAGTGTTAACCAGGTGTATTTAGATTTTTCATCAATGAATGTCACAAAGTACTTATGATTATCCCTAGATATGCAAGGAGCAGTCCAAACATCAGAGTGAATTAAATCAAAACACTTCTCATAAACAGTAGATGATCTTGGAAAGACAGTCTTACAATGCTTGCCTAAAATGCAAGCTTCACATTCATTATTTTCAAAAACAACACCTGGTAACATCAAGTTCAAAGCTCTAACATGAGGATGTCCTAGTCTAGCATGCCACAAAGCATTCTTATTTAAAGCAGAGGAAACAGTAGTGAAAGAACAACTAAAATCAGAAACAGGATCAAGCTCTTCAAGCATATATAACTCGCCCTTGGTAACTCCTTTCCCAATCATCTTTTGGCTCTCAATATCCTGAAATTCAACTTCATTAGGACTGAATATAACCTTGCAATGTAAATCATTAGTGCACTTCTTAACAGATAGCAAGTTTGAAGTAAATTCAGGCATATAGAAAGCTCTTGAGTTCTTACTAAACAGTTTTAGATTTCCTATTCCTCTAATAGGAATCTTGTCACCATTTGCAATCATAACATGACCATTAGCTGGTTCAATGTCTTTGATCAGATTGGTGTCACTTATCATGTGATGAGAGGCTCCTGAGTCAACTATCAATGGTTTAGATGAGCTATTAGCAATGTGACAACTAGCTTTAGGACTAGAGCAGTTAAGACTTAGGCGGTTCAGTTCATTCTCTATTGTCCTACCAGTTCTATCAGTCCTAGGCTCATTCACATTCCCTAGCTTACTAGCAACCATTGAAGCACCAAGAGAATACCCATTAAGATTACCAAAGGTGTTACCGTTCTCCTTAAGCATTTTGATGAGAGCTTCAATGTCAGACCTCCGGATGTAGTCTTGATCATTGTTCCGGCTGGTGCTTCCTGTATAAGCCACAAGAGACTTTCCTTCACTCGCCTCCTTCTTATCACCATCAGTTGTCTTGCCTGAGCCAGCACCATTTGAACCCTCAGAGATATGAGCCCTTGCTTCCCTCTCCCTCATGAACTTGGCAGGCTTGAGATGTGGGTGTAGAATCCAGCACTGACTCTTCTTGTGTCCATGCTTCTTGCAGTGATCACAGTTGCCATTGAACCTCCGGTCTTCATACTTGTTGAAAGCTGCCTTATTTGCCATTGCTGGTTCACCTTGATCAATTTGCGCAGCTTGGTTAGCTAAGGTAAGCTCCCCCTTACCTCCAAACAGGCCAATAGACCCTTGCTCCTTTTGTATCTGAGCACACACATCTTCTAGAGATGGAAGCTTCTCGGCTCTTAGGATATGCTTGATGAGGCTGTTGTAGGCTGGGTTTAGAGTGAGCAAGAGTCCAAAGACCTTATCTTGCTCCCTCCTTTCATTCAACTCATCAGCATCAACCGTGCTTGGCCTCAGCATCTCTAGCTCAGACCAGAGTGCTCGGAACCTCCCAAGATGCTTAGTGAACTCCATATCTTCTTGTAGCAACCCGTTGATTGCTCTCTTCACTTCAAACACCCTGCTCAAGTTTGAGATGTTTCCATACACCTTCTTCAAGGTATCCCATAGATCCTTTGCAGTTTCACAGTAGCTATATGCTTCCATGATAGGAGTCTCAAGAGATCCTTGAAGAAGTGTCATCACCATCATGTCTTCTTGCTGCCATTTCTCCACTTCGCTTGTAGCACTTGTGGCGCCTGCAGCTTCACCATCTTGAGTAATGAGTTTAGGAGCTTCACCGGATGTGATATGACCCCATAAGCCCTTACTTCCCACAGCAGTCTTCACCAAACGAGACCACAACAGATAGTTACTCCCCTTGAGAGTAACTGGAACTTTCATGCTAACACTATCCATCTACAACCAGCTTGACTTCAAAAGCTTGGAAAAGAGTGGATCTATACCTTAGAACACTGATGAACCCAGAAACGAGAGGAAAGGTTGAGACTTTGAAGGTAGGAACGAGAAAGACTCAAGCTTTAACAACAAACAAGCTTCAAACTTCAGTCTTCTACCCGGATCTTCAAAGAACAGCCTTGGATCTTCAAAAAGTTTCAACCTTGTTCTTCTTCAACTTGATGAACACGAACCCAGATCTTGATGAACCTGGCTCTGATACCATGAGATTTTTGATAACTAAGAAGAAAAGTAACCAGAAAGAGACTAAGAACCGAGTTGGAGTGAAAGATTTGGTTTAGACTTCACGAACAAGAGAGATTATGAGAGACTATGAAGAACATGTTTGGAGACTCGAAAAATAGAGAGAACTGTATGCTTGATTCATCCACAAGGGGTTGCAATATATAGAGAGAGCTACAAGGGTTTTCAGAAAGTAAAGCAAGGAAAGGAGTGGCTCAGAATCGACCAAGGGCGCGCCTAATTTGAAAAGAGAGCTTCCTGGCCAAGTAAATGGCATCAGCATCTTTGACAAGATGCTGATCCTTTCCAGCCTTGTGCCAGCCTGTCCGTGGAGAGCTTCTTCCTTTCCAACGGATGGATAAGGTTACTTGGCCAAAGGATCGCTTCTGGTAACTTCAAATTTACCCGGATGGTAAAACTGGTCGATAGCTTTTGGGTCGACCTTGTACGGCCTGTACGGCCTGTACGGCCTGTACGGCCTTGTACGGCCTGTACGGCCTTGTACGGACAAGGTCGACTCATCCCTTCTCTTCTTCTTCCTTCTCTCTATTCAACCCAAAGTGTATACCTCAACTTAACAAACCGTAGCTTTCTTCACAGACAACAGATTTGAAGTAAATTGGGGCATGTAGAAAGCATTTGTATCTTTCTCAAACAGCTTGAGCTTTCCCACTCCTTCTATTGGAATCATAGCACCATTAGCTATCATCACACCCCCACTGGCTTTCTTCACATCACTTATCAAGCTTCGATCACTTATCATGTGATGAGTTGCTCCAGAGTCAATGATGATGGGTTTGTTAGATATAGATGCTTTGGCAGGAGCTCCTAGTCTCCGGGTCGTAGCCAAAGCATATACATGCTTAACAAACTCATCCCATTCCTTCTTGGTAACACGCTCATCTGCTCCTTTACTCTCTTGCTCCTTCATAACAATGCTTCCTTCACCCATATATGCTGAATAAGAACACTGTCCCATAACTCTCTTCCTACATTTTTCCATATTGATATGAGCTATAGAAATCATTCTTCTCCTCCTCTTCTTCCGGAAGCCCTCACTCCTACTCCCGGTTAGCCTCCATGAGCCCTCACTCCTACTCATGGTTAGCCTCTTGTCATCACAACCTTCTCCGAGAGCTCTCACTCCTACTCTTGGTTGGCTCCCGTGAGCTCTCACTCCTACTCCGGGTTAGCCTCTTCTCACATTGAACCATCTTTTGGAAAGTCTTCTTAACCTTCCTCTCTTACAATTTATACCACCTTCCACCAAGCTAATCTCTTGTTCTGCTCACACACATCACAAGTGTATTGAACAAACTCACACATCTCATTCACAAGTAAGCAAGAGATACCATCTTGTTCTCTTCTTTCTTGAACTACTTCCGGCCTTGCCATAAGCTCCAGCCACACTTCTTTCAGCCTCCACACAAGCTGATAAGCTCATCTTTACTTGTCTTAAGCCACGGATCACCCCTTTGGCTTCATGAACCTCTAAACTTGCTGTCTGATCTTTCTCAGCAGCTCTCTCCTTTAAAGGTTCCTCCTTTATCTGGTTACTCCAAACCCCACAGCTTTCCAAAGCTGCCTTCATCCAATCTGGCCAAATCTCACAGCTTCCCAAAGCTGTCTTCATTAAATCTGACCAAATCAACTCGTTTTCTCTCTCTTTCTTCACTTGATAACTCGACCTTGTCTTCATATCTATGGTAAAGTCGTTTGATTCTATCAGAAAACACCCAAACAAACCCAGAAAATGACGAACAGACCTCAAAAACACCAAGAACAGCTCAAGAACACCAAGAACAGCCTCAAGAACACCAAGAACACAAACCCAGATTTTCTCCAAATGAAAAACGAAACACTCCTTCCCTTTTAGTGAACCTGGCTCTGATACCATAAAAACTTTTGTGTTTGTAGAGTGTTTAATAGATAATCAGATTATTACATGTGACAGATTTAAGAGAATAGAGAGAATAGATGAACTAGAGAGAGAGAGAGACTCAAAAACTCCATTAATTATCACAAATGAGTGTCTACACAAAATTAAAGAGAATACAAGAGTGTCTAGGTTCATTGTATTCAAGCTAGGCTCCTAAGCATGTGAAGTCAATACAAATGCATGGCTGAGATGCTTCACATGCTTGGACAGGCTGTAAAGTTGCTCTCTACTTTCCAGCCAAGCTTAACCTTATCCTTGCCACTCTCTTTCCACTCTTGAACGAATTTCCTCCCCATTTCTTCACCAAGGTAACTTGTTCTCTCATTAGGTAACTTCCTGAGTTACTGTGGTAATAATAAAATTACCACAGTAAAACTCTAAAGTTACTTTCTAGCCACAACACTTCCCTGTCTCCATTTTTGTATCCAATTGTGGTTGCTTATTTCAACCTTGTATCCAATTGTAGTTGCTTATTTTTGCTTCATCTCAACACAAACAATCAATCTCAAGCTCAGAGATATTTGCAAACTTCAAAACTTCAAACCTAAAATCAGAATGATGCAATTTCGGTTCATGCAACTTCCTAGGTTCTTTCAAGACATATGCGGATGCAAAACAATCATCAGTGATCAAATCATGCCTAGGAAAATTCACAATGAAACTCTTCTCTTCAGTTCTAGCAAATGAATCACAAGGTTGTCTAAAACAGAAATCAGTTTGTTTCAACTCAAGCTCTAAAACCTTTTCAAAGTGATCAAAGCTTTTGCTATATTTCAGAAACTGATCAAGACTCAAAACATGACCAGAAATGTTGTTTTTATTATTTTGAAAATGTTTTTGATCAAAGAGGTTTTCTGGTTCCAGTCCTTTAAAAGATCTAAGCAAGTTATCAAAAACAGAATTTGAAACACAAAAATCTTTTACTTTGTCAAGACCAAAACGTTTTATGTCTTTAGTGTAGAAATAAATAAAGGGATGACCAGAAGAAGAAGATGGTTGATGATCCAAGGATAAGTTCATCAAGAGAAGCCAATCTGGTTCTGTTTGTACAGACTTGGATCACAAGCAATCTACTATGACCTAACTTGCCTTGGGAGGCAATGTACTGATGGGAACACGAGCTGAGGGTCTCCAGAAGCTAAGGAAACTGTTGGTAGAGGGTTTGACCAGATTCAAATTCAAATATGGAAGAAAGTCACATGTTAAGCTTAAGGGGGAGCTGTTGCTGGCCTGTCACTTTCACTCATCAGACCTGGTCACTACCTCTCTCCTGTCCCTTTCTCCTCCTCTGGACGTGCCTCCCCTTGGCTGTATCCCCTTTGGCCTCTTCTCATCCCTACAGAATTATTTGTTTATATTTCCTTGTTTTAGTAATTGTTTATTGTAAGTGATTGTCTATTTAAAGACCTTCACTCTCTCTTGTAACACTTACCAGAATCAATAGACAAGTTTCTCTCTCTCTAAGCTCGTCTCTCTCTCTCTTGCTTGTGTCTAAACAATATTCACAATGTAAGGAGTTAAGCATTAGGGTTTAGAGGCTGCCTTAACTTTATCTCTCTTAAGGCAGCCTAATACTTGTCAAACTCACTCTAAACTCTTCTTTATCTCCTCTTAATCTCTAGATTACTGATTCTAAAATCCTCTTCATCTTAAGTACACAAACCCTAAGTGTTGTGTTACTTCTCAAGGATTAGATTCATACTAGAGAGTTTCTGCTTCACAAAACCAGTTTACTTTCTAGGATTCTTGGTTATATAGTAAGCTGTGTATGAGGATTCAATCACAAGTTGGTTGTCTCTTCCCTTAAATGGTGAGTTCCTGTTGTATGGTTGAAGAGGATTCCGTTACAAGTTAACTGAATACTCTCTTGACATGAGACAAACACTCATGAATTCCAACATGGTATCAGAGCTTTGTTGCTCTTCTTTGGTATTAAACTCACCTCTTTTATCTCTGTTTTGTTTAAATAAATCATTTCTCTCCCACTCTGATATTGTGTTAGCTTGGTCAGTACTTGTTAGTATCCTGAATCAAGCTTGAGGACGAGAACGATTTCGAAAATGCTTCACCATTATGCTTTTCCATTGGATAATAGCTTTCTCTTAATGGAGCATCTCTTTGACCAGTGGACAAACTGTTTTGATCCATTGGATTCATTGTTGTCTAAGCCACAGAAAACACTTCTTCATGTGTTATTCTGTTGGTTCTTTTGTTGAAAGCCCTGGAAAACATCAGGTCATGAGTTATTCCAGTGGAACATGTCTAAGATCAGTGAGCAAATTAATTGTTCAATGGTCCATTGTATTTCAGCTAATAAAGCACCAAAATCTTGATGAGTATTGGATGCTCCTGGCTGTTTATGCTTCCGCAAAACTCAAGAAAAGAGAGCAAAACTCTGTCCATTAGAACTCTTGAGAAAAATTCTCTTTTGTATTCTCTATTCTCTCATTCTCTAATTCTCCAGCTTACTATATCTCCATCATTCTCCCATTCTCTGGCTACTAATACTCTGGTTACATCATTCTCTACTCTCTACTTATTCTCTGGTTACTTATAATCTTTGGTTACTTAAATCTCTATTCTCACAATCTTGTTTAGAATCTCCCTAAGGTTGTTAAACTGTCTTGAAGTTAAGCTGTCTTGAAAGAATAGTTTTGTCTCTGTCCTTAGGAGAATTGATTGTGTTGTGGCCTGAATTCTTAGTCTTGTTGATTAGGATTCAGAGAGTGTTGCTAGGATAGAATCATGAAGATATCTGTGCATTGCTTGTTTGAAATGTGTTTTAAAGATCAGACTTGGTGAACACCCATGATCTGATCTCTTGTTGTCTACTGATGCTTGTCTTAGTGTTTGTTGACAGGCTGCCCATGTTGATCAGAGCCTACACTTGATGTATATTCCTTACCATGGAGATTGCCCACTGCCCATCAACACTTTGGACGCTGATTGTGTCCATAATGATCGCCC
>CAJHQP010010023.1:0-20124 GCA_905132765.1 Moricandia arvensis
CCATAACGTGTGCTTGAGATCTTTACAGATATGTGGTCGGGAAATGTTCACAGTGGAGACGATGCTTTGACACCTTTTCCATACAATCTCGTTTGCTTTGCTATGGAGATGGGACAGCTGATACTAAGTTCGGGCAGCGATTTCTGCCTTGGTGGAAATTCAAACACTTATGTAATGTTTAAGTAATGCACGATAGATATCGCAGAACTTGCCGACGGAGTTTTTGGGAAAGGCCTGGAAAATCAGGTTAGCGCGCCAGCCGATGAGGATTCTGACGAACAGCTATGGCAAAGCTTCTTCTTTTCATCATCGGCGAAGGTTGGCTCGAATCATCGCTATGTTAAAACCGCGCCGTTACGTGGTCAGCTAGGATCTAAGTGTTTGCGCGAAGTAGGGATGGAAGGCAGAACTATTCGTCAACTGGAGTCCGTACATGCACTTATAGCGTTTGGAGAATGGGCGTTTTGAGAGTCATAGGCGAGGATCACTGTCGATTTGTGGAGCTGAGCTCGTGACGTGGTGGATTTTGGAAAGGATTTCCTGGAGTGCGGAGCTTGAGCTCCAGCGATCTCACAGATGGTCTCCAGATCGTGGGCCGTCTAGGCGTTTTGTATGGCGGCAGCCGACAGTTCGGGCTTGTGTTTTGGTTCTTGGTTCTTCTGCCGTTAGTGTACGTTCTGTGTTGAAGAGATGTATTCTGCGATGGCCGGAGGTGTACTCCGTGTGACGCGGCCAGAGGAATGAGGACACACGACTAAGGCGGTGAGCTTCTCTGTTCTTCATCCTTTTAATGCTTCTTCTGCTGAAGGAAGTGGCCATGACGGTATCCATGAAGTCGACATGGTGGTGCATGGAAAGCATGAGAGGGTTCGATCTGCTTCGCCGGAGGTCAATGTGCAGTCATACTGATCTTTGTGTATGCTACTGTCGTTAATGAGGCTACATATACACGACGTATAATAAATAGGGAGTGTTAAGGGATGTGATTATACATTCTTCTACTACCACATATAAAGTACTCTGTCCTTCTTCATGCACTTACATGATTCAATTTATCTTATTGTCAGTATATGTGTCATAGTTATTTCGTCCAAAGGGCTCTACTTTTACTTTGTAAGATATCTGAAAATCATCAGAATTTTACCTTTGTTGTTTTCATTCTCTCCTCTTGTCCTAGTCAATAGAACTAGAATAATATTTATTATTACGTTATTCTTCCTTTTTTTGTAAAGTACTTTTTCTTATCTTATATAATACCAAAAATATATATAATATTTGGTTTGTTGTTTTAAAGTATGTAGAAATTGATCTAGGTCAATTTCATGGTTATGTATTGAACCGAGTTGAGTGAAACAAGTAAAGAAGCATGAACTTGTCGTGGTTAATCCGAAGATCGTTTAATTGAGACCGAAACGTTTGGTTGGTTACAAATAAGGAATATAAACGGAGGAAATAAGCGTTCTCATATATCTTGTTGGAAAAGTTACAATTCGGCGAGAATAAAAAAGAGTAAAATTTCTAGCCGACATGTGTGTATGTGAATGTTTGATCCCCTTTACGTTGGTCTCCCCTACCCTTAAATAGGCAAGATTATTTCCCGTCGGCACCTTAGGCCAGTTCATCCTAATGGGCTTAGTTATCATGCCGAGCAGCCGGGCCGCATGACCTATCTATGAGGCGAGTCGATGCTCTTTCGTCATGGAACCGAGTAAAATAGTCTTGAGCCGTAATCAATGCGCTTGGTCGGGAGCCGTTCAAATATCTGCCATCTTGGGCCGGCTTGACGGGCCAAATCCTCTGCTTTGTGAGCATCGTTATCCTCATTTTTCTTTCATAAACTCAAAATGAATTTGTACTTTACTTCAATGGTTCCCTGATTTTTCCTCCCTAAAAGAATATTTTTAGTATATTATATTACTACTACTTAATATTAAGTAAAAATACTGATCTATATTCTATTAAAACATGGTCATGACCTATTAATAAATGTTATGTCCAACTATTAATTCTTTATTTACCAAACCACATTGTTCTATTTATTTTACTGCATATAAAAACCCATAATCCTCTTTCTAACTAAACAGTTATGGACAACTCTATTAAAAACATTTTAATTTATATTAAATTACAAAAAACAAAAAAAAATATCCAAAATCTAGTTATTTTATAAAACTTATAAATTTTACATAAATAGAATTTATATGAACTAAATCTTTATTATATACAAAAATTTAGTTTCTAGTTAGACATAATAATTTAAACAAACTGATATTTGTATTAGTAAAGTATTAACAATTTCTTTGAGCTATAAATAGAAATATTAAATCTTTTAGATATAAAACAAAAAAAGTAATTAAGGACTAATCTATTCTATTAAAACAAGACCATGACCTATTGATAAATGTTATGTCCAACCCATTTTTTTCTTTTATTTAAAGGGAACTATTTATTATTCACTTTATATAACTATATCTAATTTTATTTAAACAATAACCACCACATTATTATAAAAACTGTCGTATATACTACTTATTATTAATATACATTTTTGTAACTTTTGCTTTAACACCTAAACTTTCGGAACCCACCTCTACGATTACAAAGATGTATTCAGGTGAGAAAATAAATGTTGGTCGACCAATGACGTATAACATGCTAAGTAATCATATTAATCCACTAAAATATAGTTCTCTTATTAATGTTTCTACTAATAAACTACTAATTCACATATAAATCTTTTATGAACACGTGGGATCCAATGTATTTATCCTTTCAAGAAACATTACAACCAATTCTTCTAACTATTATTTAGTTCTTTGGTTTCATGTCTTGAGTTTTATAATTAACCTATCAGATATTAAAAAAAAATTGTAAAATAATTCAAAACTGTTTGGTTTTTTCGGTACGGATTGGGCTTGATATTGGTTTTTGAGATAAACACTTTAAGAACCGTTCGAGTATATAAATTATGTCTAATAGCGTATGAGACTTTGATTTACGGGTCGATTCCAAATTCGGATTTTTTAGGTACAAGTTATTATACACTAATTATGTCAGGTAACTATTAAGAAAATATAAAATGTTGCAAAATTAAGGGGAAATGTATTTTACACTTTTAACTCCTAATATAATATGTTACACTTTTACACTTTTGTAGCTGTTTCTTCTGGTTTGCCTTATAATTCTATTTTTGTACTACAGACTAATAATGTCTTCAAGCTTTCTTTATGATTTTCATCCTAAATAACAATGTGAGAGTAATAGCTTTTTTTGTGTATGTCAAAGTTGCTATGGCCTTATTCTTTCTGGATGCCTTAAAACTGACAAGTTACACAAATTGTGACTTGTAGCTTTTGGATGAGATGATCAATAGTGGTTTCCCTCTTACCACAGAACCAAGCATCCTGAGGGAAATGATAGCTCCACCCAATATACTCAGCAAAATGTTGGGTGTTGTTACGGGAAATGCTTCCAATTTTAGTGACACGCTCCCCGAATGGGACTGGCTCTTGTGTTCCATGGAGACCGACGGATACAAAGTACTCTAGCAACGAAGTCTATATCGACCTCGTTGAAGAAATGGATGCAATTGTAAACAGGTTTGTTGATCTTTAACCTTCAAGACTCGTCTATCTGAATATTACTTTGTAAAGCAGAGATGGAGAGTTGGGTAAAATGCGAGATATATGGTAAGTCTAAATGAGTTCCCAGCTCACTGGTTTCTCAGATTTGACATTGTCGTTTGCAAATCCGTCGGTGCTCGAAGACGTGAGGTTTCACCCGTGTGTCCGGTTCAGAACTTGGGAATCTCATCAAATACTCTCCGTTGTCCCTCCAGATGGACAGTTCAAGCTCATGAGTTACAGGTTTGTTGTCTTCACATACAAGATTTATTCTTACCGTAGTTTCTAATGTCTTGGGTGATTCAGGGTGAAGAAGCTGAAGAACACATCTTTATATGTAAAGCCTCAAATAACGTCAGATTCTGGTACATGCGAGTTAGCGTGTTAGTAGGGATAAGAAGCGACCCTGGAAAGATGATTAAGTCGATAACCTTGAGGTTCCAGCTTCCTCATTGTGTTTCATCAGCAGATCTCTCATCAAATCATGGAAATGTTACCATTCTCCTCGAACAAGGTAAGATGTTTTTCTTCCTTTTGCTTTGGAAACTCTATTTCTGATCGTGGACCAATCGGGCAAATCCCGAAGGACAAGCTCCATGTTTGTCGGGGACTCTAGCGCTTGAAAGGGGGTTAGAAACGGTTTCATGTGTATCCGACATTCAAACTCGTGGTTTAAGATAATGGGCATTGCTCTTTCTGGCCTAAGAATAGAGAAGCTTGATCTTCAAACTACCTCGTCTGTACAAAGGGTTTCGTGGTCAGACACGCGCCGGAGAGTTTGACGTCAGATTGTAGTTTTCTGCTACGGTTGCTTTTCTTGTTAAACTTTTGAGACATTTGGGCTCCTAATAATTATTTTGTTTGTGCTAAATTTAGTTATTTTTAATAAAAAACAACAACGTCGGTAAATGGATGTTTGTGATTAATGTAAGATATTGGCCTATTGGGCTTGTTTGTTTTACTATCCAGATCAATCATTTATGTAAGATGTGAGTTTTGTTTGTTTAGATTTTAAATTTCAAATCGTTTAAATGGTTTATCTAGATGGGTTTTATAAATTTAGCCTTAATTTTAAAATCAGCCAGCTGATCTAAATTAAATTATCTGGATGGAGATGATTTTGTCTAATTGGTATAATGAGTATTATACTTTAGATATAATTTACAAATTACAAACTTAAACTTAATTTCATTTTTTACTTACAAAAAATGACAAAATCTTAAAAACACATTTTCCACCAAAACAACAAAAACGTAAAAACCCATTTTTTTCCAAAACTGCAAAAAAACATCATCTTCTCGCCTAATCGCAAAAAAAAAACATAGTTTACGCCAAACAAAAATCCAAGAACACATTTTACTATAAAAAACACACAAAATTATACTTTCCTACCAAAACCGCAAAAACACGTTTTCCGCCAAAACGCAAAAGGCGTTTCAGCTGATTTCCATTAGTAATAGCTGATTACGTAATGAAGAATCAGAATTTTGGGTGGCACAATATTTAAGAGTAGATTACATAATAGGCTACTTTTTGAGTTTCATTTGCATTTTGGGTCACATCTTGCTTGCAACATATTTTTTTTTGGTCCAAGAGAGATTGTTGATATAAATACCCTTAGAGAGGATAAGCACATGTTGGGCTTCGTTAGTTGAATTAGTGGTTTTTCCCTTGAATGGATGTCTCTCCCTGGACCAGTTGAAGTGGTCGTAGATGAAAGGATCAAGAGAATGTTAACACTCTTGGATGGCTGATGGCTTCACCTTAGAGCTATAGAGTTCTCAAAGGTTGGTTTGATGCTCATGAGACACATGATCACCCTGCTTGGTGTCTAGGATGATTCCAACATAAGATCACTCTTCTTAAAGATGGTGGATGTTCATGACTGAACAAGGAACCAATTCTCCTCCAAGAAATAAAAGTCGACCAAAAAAAAGTTTATTGCTTGATTGAATCTCAAAAACGTGGGTACAACTTGTTTGAAGTAGAAAACAAAAACCTAAACCAAAACCAAGTTGGTTTGGTAAAACCAATTTCTAATCTGAATCTTATTTCTAATTGGTTTATAAGAATCAAATCTAATCCTAATTGCTTTATGCTTAAATAAAAACTTATATACAATTTTAGAATAAAGTTCTAATGCCTTAATATAAGAATTCGACCAAGGCTTGTTGATCAGCTTCTCATTGGGACACTAAGGCCTCTTAGACATCCATCTCCAAGTTGGTGCATCCTACTCTAAATCCATCACGTCAGCAAGATCCTCAAGTAAGTTTTGTTGATACAAGCTTCTCCATCGTCAACCCATCTTCATCCAGCTCGTCCTGAACTGATCCAAACAAAGACTCAAGTGTTGGTTGCTAATAATTGAAGTTAAAATTATCCTGATTGCAATCTGATTCTCCCTACTGATACAAGGTCATTCCTTACTTTCAAAGGCTGCTTAAAGTCTCTTATCCTCTCCCAGTCCAATACTTTATAGATCCTTCTAGTGAAACCTTGAAACTTGCCATTAAGCCATGCTTTGATCAGTAGCTTAGCTATTCCGTACATCAAATTCATTACCTTGAGCTTGAGGCTGATCAAGATCGCACCATCCCCTCCTCCTTTAAAAGAATTTGTCCTCAAATCAAAGCCTTTTAGGATGATAGACCCATTCATAATCACTCCATAAGCATTGTTCCTTTGGCCTTCAGTTTGTTATTATCTTTGCACACACATCTCTTCTCTTGACTTGAATACAAAGTGTTGCAGGCCCTCTTCCTGCCTCATCAACTTCTCTGTACATAGTTCATTACAAATGATATAGCCTATTTATTAACAGTCTTAGGCCATGTTATAGGCTCTATTTAGGGTCTATTATGTGCGTTTAGACTATGTTTTAGGTCTTTCCAGGTCCAGGTACATTTTGAAGATATATGGAGATACTTGGAGCTTTTGGAACATTTAGAGGAGATGAATCTGTAGCTGATCAGTTACAGAGTCGAAGTACAAGACAATCGTTGATCGACGACACAACCTTGTCATCAACCGATGATACAAGACCAAGATCGATCGTTTTTGCACACGTGCCATCGATCGACAACCAATTCACAGACTGCCGATCTCAAGCCCAAGTTAGAGACAAATGACGAAGATACTCTGAACGAGCTTTGACCTAGATTTAGGGTTTTATATTTATGCTTTATGTATTAAAATAGAGGTGTGTGAGAGTTGGGAGAAGAGAGTTTAGTTTTCTTTTATACCGTTAAGGTTTCTAGGAAGATGATTCATAACTCCTTAGGGAGATTTGTATTGGAACCCCAATATTTTATCTATGCATTATACTAAGACTATTGCTCTTACTTTAATTATCTGTAAGTAGTTATAAACAAGATTTAGGGCTGAATGATGTCAATCATGGATTAGCCCAAAAGTAGGATTGCTAGGTTAAGTTAATATCCATCAATTGAGTTGTGCTTAATGCTTGCATTCTAGAATAACTAACTAGGATCTCGAAAGTAGGACATATACGACTACGAGAGTAGGTTCTCTGCCAAAATAGACTCAATTGAACTAGGTTGGTATGTGCATACGAGAGCTGGTCTAATTAGCTTGGTGAACATATCAAATCTTGTTCACACTTCCTTCTGATTTTGCCATCGATCTACATCATGCCTTAGCCGCCGGTCTAGAATATTTACATTTATGTGCTTCCCATTCCCTACAATCCATTAAGCCTTAAACCCTAGGTCTAGCATATTTACATTTATATTTAATTAGTGTAATAGTTTTTTTTCATATTTGCATTATTATCATATTTCCATATTTCATCTATGCCTCCTCATAAGGAATATTTCCTTAAACTGATTAATTTCTACTAATATATATACCAAGTGGATCATCATGCCGCTATATCAAAGTGGATCATCATGCCGCTATATCACACTTGCTTAGAAAGTTTGAAAAAACAAAAGCTGATTTCCAACACAAATCCTGACATTATTTGTTTGCTTTGGGACATTGTATACACTGGATCGGATTCCTTCTGCAAGTCTATAGGTACAAATCATTGCACCTCTGGTTCCATTCTCTCTCTCTCCCTCTCTCTTCAGAATCTACCTAAAAGCTTACAAGATTGAGATGATTTCCAAGATGCAAAAGGGTAGGTACATTACCGATGACCCCACTATTCTAATTCGGAGGAATAATCATACATTGTTAGAAGCGAGGGGTAGGTACATTACTGATGACCCCACTATTCGCCTACAACGTTTCCCAAAATGCAAAAGAGTAAAAAAAGAAGAAAAGAAAAAAAAAAGAAAAAAAAAAGAAAAGAAGAAGAAATCAAAAATAAGATGGCATATTGTTTGTGTTAAACAACATTGATCATTGAATTTGAGATCTAAAAAGATTCAGAGAAGAGAGAAAAGAGGTAAGAAAGGGATCAGAGAAGACTTTGTGCCTGGTTGTCAAGAATTGGAGGGGTAAGAGTCCATGTGTCCGTTGATCGATACTCCCAGGGCGAAGCCTGCATTTTTATTTTATGCAAAGAAATGAAATCAGTAAAGGGGTGAGTCAGTTTATAATGGGATATGGTATATAAATTTTCTTTGTGATTGACTTGACTGAAATGTGGTTGCAGCAAAGTAGGGTGACCGTTAAATTTAGACATTATGTGAATCCTTGCTTTTCAAACCTGTTTCACAAGCTGCATTGTTTGCTTGAGGAAAAGGAAAAGGTTAAGTAGGGGGAGTTGATATACCCTATTATTTACCAGATTTAGGACATGTTATAACCCTATTTGGAGTCAAGAATGTTTGTCTAGACTATGTTTTTTGAGTATTTTCAGGTTCAGGTACGTTTTAGAGAACTTTGGTGATGCTAGAGCTTTGTGAGGTGCAGAACTGCGCAGACACGTCAGATTTTTTGCTATGGATAGAGACCTTACCATGGTGAGATTAATTTGAGATTTGACACAACATATAGTTTTGAGTGAGATTTTCAATTCTACTGGTTTGAGGTCTATCTTCGGTTAGATCTAAAGTTATTCTTATTTTCCTGAAGAGTGGTCTGTCAGCCTCGCGTGAGGAAGCTGTCGAGAAGATGAAGGACTGTTGATCGACGGCACATACTTAGCGTCAATCGATGGTGATTCCATAAGACAGTCCCGACTTGTTTCGAGATGAACTGAAACCCAGAAGCCTCCACAAAGTACAAAAATACCCTTGGATGTGTTTTTGACATATTTTTTGTTATGTTAGCCATTGTTGAAGGCTATGTTTTACTTGTAAGAAGAGAAGGCTTAGGATTGGAGAGCGAGATCTGAACACCATTACAAAGAAGATCTTGAACTCCCTTTATCTTTTATCTTATTATGATATCCAATTCATTCAGTTATTTGTTATGTTTCTCATAATCATGTCTAAGTAGTTTGCTTTTAGATTTAGGATTCTTCAAAGGTTGCTATGAATTGTTAATCACTTAGTATTGTTAAGGTAATCATTTAGTTTTTGTTAAGTTGTTCTTAATACTGAGTTGAATTTGATCACTTCAACCCTAGATTATAGGAATTATTAGCGCAAGCGAGAGCCTGACTATAACCCTGAAAATTATCTTAAACAGTCTAAAACCCTAGTAACAAACAAGAGATGAATTAAGATTTTAGAGAACATATCAAACATAAAATCGTATCTGTTTAGAAGTAGCATCGATCGGCACTACATAGTTGCCATCGATCGATACTTAGTTGAGATTCACGAGAGTGATATCCTAAACCCTAGAGTTTGAGTTCGAGAACGATACTTAATAAAACCCTTAGCAATCTATTAATCTACATAATTTAGCTTACCTGAGAATTTTCAATAAGTATATTCTTTCCCCATAAGTCTGTACAAACCAATTAATCAATCCTTGAATCACTGCTTACTAAATCATTTTTATGTTCTAGCTTTAATTCGACAACAAATAGTCTATTGTGCAATCCTAGAGTCTCTATGGGATCTTAGAAAAAGACAGTAGGATCAACCCGTAAAGATTGGTCTCTGAAGTTAGATGATGCACTTTGGGCTTACCGAACCGCCTTTAAAACACCATTAGGAACCAGCCTTTTTCAGCTATCGCACAAAGCAGAATGGGCCATCAAAACAACAAATTACAATGCCTAAACTTGCGGCAGAAAGGAGATTAATCTAGCTGAACGAGCTAGATGAAATCAGGTGTCACGCCTATGAGAACTCGAAATTGTACAAAGAGAGAACTAAAACCTATTACGATAAGAAATAATTCTAGGCATTTAGAACCTAACGATCAAGTACTTTGTACATCTCTCGGTTTACTCTATTTCCCGGGAAACTGCGTTCTCGTTGGTCAAGACCCTTCACAGTGAGAGAAGTTACACCGTATGGAACAATTGTTCTAATTAACCCGAAAGGGGAGGATTTCACATTGAATGGGAAAGAGTAAAACATTACTGGCCTAAGGCTGAAATTCCGCGTTCTCAGACCATGCGTCTGGAGATGCGAAACCCCGATTGATAAGCCTCACTTTCTGTTGAGCTAGCGACCTTAAACAAACGCTGAGTGGGAGGCAACCCAGTAGTAAATAGTTAAAAAAATAGAAAAAAAAATAATTATTATTAATGTATTCAATTTTCAAAGTGAAGTAGGTGCACAAACAGACCATCGATGATACCCCTATAGGACCATAGATCGGCGATCGAGTGTCGGACTAATATAAGCTCGACAAGACCCCTTTTCATAAATACTATTTTATTTTATTTGCTTTGTTGGATGTAGAACTTATGTTTATTATTATGACCGTTTGCTATTTTAACATGATTTTTTGAGTGTCTAATAGTTTTAACAAAAAGAAAGATGATCAGAATATTGAGATTTTAGACACATTTTACAGTTGCTTGCAGATGGGTTCTGCTGTCCGTTGGGCATCGATTGATGCCCCTTGGGTATTGTCGATCGATGGCGACCATGACAGAGAGGTAAGAGTTAACTAACTAATTCCATTCCAATTTATTTCATCCCACCAATCTCAGACTGTTTTCAAACTGAGACAATGTTATTTATGTCTGGGGGAGGTAGTTACTAACACCATTCTTTAGTTTTTATGTTTATTTCTAACTAACGATTTTCAAAAGAGTTTTTCTAGAGTCAAGAAGTGGACTATGATCAAGATTTTATTAATTGACTAACCATACTTTAACACCATTCCTAGATCGACATTATTTGCAGAGATTACTAGAGATACCAAAGTGGATTATCTTGCCGCTATATCACACTTGCTTAGAAAGTTTGAAAGAATGAAAGCTGATTTCTAACACTAATCCTGACATTATTTGCTTGCTTTGGGGCATGGTATACACTGGATCAGATTGTTTTTGCAAGTCTATAGGTACAAATCATTGCACCTCTGGTTCCCTTTTCTTTCTCTCTTCAGCATCTACCTAAAAGCTTAAAAGATTGAGATGATTTCCCGAGATGCAGAGGGGTAGGTACATTACCGATGACCCCACTATTCTAATTCAGAGGAATGATCACACATTGTTGGAAGCAAGGGGTATGTACATTACCGATGACCCCACTATTCGCCTACAACTTTGCCTAAAAGCAAAAGAGAAAAAAAAGAAAAATAACGAAAAAAAAAGAAAAAAAAAAAAAGAACAAGAAAATCGAAATGAAGATGGCATAATGTTCGTGTTAAACAATATTGATCATTGGATTTAAGATCTAAAAGATTCAGAGAAGAGAGAAAAGAGGGAAGAGGAAGAAAGGAATCAGAGAAGACTTTGTGCATGGTTGTTCAGAATTGCAGGGGTAAGAGTCCATGTGTCCATTGATCGATACTCCCTAGGCAAAGCCTACACTTTTATTTTAAGCAAAGAAATGAAATTAGTGGAGGGGTAAGGTCAGACTAGTATTTGCTAAGTTTTTGCCATAATGGATTTGGTTTCTATACTAGGATAGGGTATATAAAGTTTCTTTGTGATTAAATTGATTGGATGTAGTTGCAACAAAGTAGGGTGACAGTTATATGTAAGACATTATGTAAGTCTTCGCTTTCAAGCTTATTTCACAGGCTGCCTTGTTTGCTTGAGGACAAGGAAAAGGTTCAGTTTGGGTGAATTGATATACACTATTATTTACCATTTTAGGCCATGTTATAGACCCTATCTGAATTCTAAAATGTGTGTCTAGGCTATACTTTTAGAGTATTTCCAGGTCCAGGTACGTTTTTGGAGAACTATGGTGATTCTGGAGCTTTTTGAGGTGCAAAACTGCGCAGACACGTCAAATGTTTTCCTATGGATGGACACCTTACCACAGTGAGATTGGATGATACTTTTACACAAAATAGAGTTTTTAGTCAACTATCCAATTCCACTGGTTTGAGGTTCATCTGTCGGTTAGATCTAAAGTTATTAATGTTTTACTGAAGAGTGGTCTGTTCTGCCTCGCGAGAGGAAGTTGTCGAGAAGATGAAAGACTGTCAATTGATGGCACAGACTTAGAGTCAATCGATGATGATTCCAAAAGACAGTCCGACTTGTTTCGAGACCAACTGAAGCCCAAGAAGCCTCCAAAAAGTACCAAAATACCCCTAGACATGTTTTGCCTATTTTATATTATGTTAAGTTCATTGTTGACGGCTTGTGTTTTACTTGTAAGAAGAGAATATCTTAGGATTGGAGAGAGAGATCTGAACACCTTTAAAAAGAAAGATCTTGAACTGCCTTTATCTCTTATCTTATTACTCTATGCAGTTCATTCAGTTATTTGTTATGTTTCTCATAATCATGGTCTGAGTAGTTTGCTTTTAGATTTAGGGTTCTTCAAAGGTGGCTATGAATTTTTAATCAAATAGAATTGTTAAGGTAATCATCTAGTTCTCTGATTAAGTTGTTTAGAAGTAGCATGCGATCGACACCACATATGGCCATTGATCGATACTCTATTGAGATTCACGAGAGTGATCTCCAAAACCCTAGAGTTTGAGTTCGAGAACAGTGCTTAATAAAACCCTTAGGAGTTTATCAATCTACATAATTTAGCTTACCTAAGAATTTCCCTTAAAGACTATTATTTCCCATAAGTCTTTACAAACCAGTCAATGAATCCTTGAATCACTGCTTACTAAATCATTGTTATTGTCTATCTTTAATTCCGAAAACAAAAAGTCTATTGCTGCAATCCTAGAGTCTCTGTGGGATCTTAGAAAGGCAGTAGGATCAACCAGTAAGGATTGGTCTTTGAATTTAGAAGATGCACTTTGGGCTTACCGAACCACATTTAAAACACCATTAGGAACCATCCCATTTCACTTTCTATATGGAAAAGCATGCCACCTCCCAGTTTAGCTAGCGCACAAAGCAGAATGGGCCCTCAAAACAACAAATTACGATACTAAACCCGCGGCAGAAAGGAGATTAATCTAGCTGAACGAGGTAGATGAAATCGTGTATCACGCCTACGAGAACTCGAAATTTTACAAAGAGAGAACTAAAGCCTATCACGATAAAGAAAATTATTCTAGGCATTTCAAACATAACGATCAAGTACTTTGTAAAAATCTCGGTTGAGTCTTTTTGCCAGGAAACTGCGTTCTCGTTGGTCAGGACCCTTCACATTGAGAGAAGTTACACCGTACGGAGAAATTTGTTCTAATTAACCATAAAGGGGAGGATTTCACAGTGAATGGGCAAAGAGTAAAACATTATTGGGCTAAGGCTGAAATTTCGGGTTCTCAGACCATGCGTCTGGAGATGCCAAAACCCCGATTGATAAGACCCACTTTCTTTCGAGCTAGAGAACTTAAACAAGCATTGAGTGGGAGGCAACCCACTAGTTAATTAAAAAAAGAAAAAAAAACAACTATTAATAATGCATTCAATTTTCGAAATGAAGTAGGAGGCACAAAAAAGGCCATCGATCGATACCCCTATAGGACCATCGATCGACGATCGAGTGTTGAGACTATATAAGCTCGACACGACCCCTTTTCATAAACACTATTTCATTTTGTTTGCTTTGTTGGATTTTGAACTATTGTTTATTATTATGACCGTTTGCTATTTTAACATGATTTTGAGTGTCTAATAGTGCTAAGAAAAAGAGAGATGAATATGGAGATTTTAGACACTTTTACAGTTACTTGCAGACGGATTCATGTTGTCCATCGAGCATCGATTGATACCCATTGGGTACCGTCGATCGATGGCGACCATAACAAAGAGGTACAAGTTCTTAAATTCTAACAACTAACTAATTCCATTCCAATTTATTTCATCCCGCCAATCTTAAACTGTTTTAACACTGAAACAATGTTATTTATGTCTGGGAGAGGTAGTCACTAACACCGTACTTTAGTTTTTGATGTTTTATTTCTAACTAACGATTTTCAAAAGAGTTTTTATTGAGTCAAGAAGGGGACTATGATCAAGATTTCTTATTGACTAACCACACTTTACACCATTCATAGATCGACGTTGTTTGCAGAAATTACTAGGGATACCAAAGTGGATCATTATGCCGCTATATTACAGATGCTTATAAAGTTTGAATGAACCGAAGCTGATTTCCAACACTAATCCTGACATTATTTGCTTGCTTTGGGGCTTGGTATGCACTGGATCAGATTCCTTCTGCAATTCTGTAGGTACAAATCATTGCACCTCTTGTTCCCTTCTCTCTTTCTCTTCAGCATCTACCGAAAAGCTTAAAAGATTGAGATGATTTCCCGAGATGCAGAGGGGTAGGTACATTGCTGATGATCCCACTATTATAATTTGGAGGATGTGATCACACATTTTTGAAGCGAGGTGTAGGTACATTACCGATGACCCCACTATTCCCCTACAACTATGCCCAAAAAGAAATAGAGAAAAAAAAGAAGAAGAAGAAAATCAAAAATAAGATGGCATAAATGTTTGTGTTAAACAATATTTATCATTGGATTTGAGATCTAAAAAGGTTCAGAGAAGAGAGAAAAGAGGGAACAAAGTGATCAGAGAAGACTCTGTGCCTAGTTGTCCAGAACCGCTGAGGTAAGAGTACATGTGCCATTTGATCGATAGTCCTAGGGCAAAGTCTGCACTTTTTATTTTATGCAAAGAAATGAAATCAGTAGAAGGGTGAGTCAGGCTAGTATTTGCTAAGTTGTTGGTGGAATGGATTTGGTTGCTATACTAGGATAGAGTATATATAGTTTCTCTGTGATTGACTTGATTGGATGTGGTTGCAACAAAGGCTGGTGACAGTTATATTTAGACATTATGTGAGTCCTCGGCATTCAAACTCTTTCACAAGCTGCCTTGTTTGCTTGAGGACAAGCAAAGGTTAAGTCTGGGGGAGTTGATATACCCTATTATTTACCATTTTTAGGCCATGTTATAGACCATATCTGGAGTCTAAAATGTGTGTCTAGGCTATGTTTTAGAGTATTTTCAGGTTCCGGTACGTTTTGGAGAACTTTGGTGAGTCTAGAGCTTTTTGAGGTGCAGAAATGTGCACACACATCAGATATTTTGTTATGGATGGAGACCATACCACGGTCCGGTTGAGGGCACAAGATAAATTCTTGAGTTAGCTTTCCAATGCCAGAAGTTTGAGGTCCATCTGACGGTTAGATCTAAAGTTATGCATGTTTTACTGCAGAGTGGTCTTTCTGCCTCGCCAGAGGAAGCTGTCAAACATGAAGGACTTTCAATCGACGGCACAGCCCTTAGTGTCGATCGATGGTGATTCCATAAGATAGGTCTGACTTGTTTCGAGACCAACTGAAGCCCAAAAGCCAAAGAGATAAACTATAGTCAAGTAAAGAGTAAAGAGATAAACTATAGCCAAGTAAAGAGTAAAGAGAGAAACTATAGCCAGGTAAAGACTTAAAATTGTAACATAGAGCATAGAGGTGAAACAAGAACAGGGAAAAACCAGACTTTAGCGAAGAACATGGCAAAAAGATAAAATTTAGCCAAGAACTGAGAAAAGACAGAGGCTTTGGTGTTTCTAATACTTGGAAAGGATTAAATTATCAAACGGAGGTGACGACAGATCTGACGGTGAGGCAAGGAAGTGAGGAGTGACGGCGGCGAGGGGGAGGAGGATTCGATGGTATAAAGTTTGGCGAGACCTGTGTAGCACAGTGATGAGTGATTGCAGAAGAGAGAGGTTACAGGAGGATTATATGGGAAAGGAGAAGAAGCGTAGGAAGCAAGTAAAAGAAGAGACGAAGAAGATTTGAAAATGAGAAAAGGAGATGACGATCACGTGTAGTACGGTGAGGATATCAAGAAGTCTGTTATGGAAAAAATAAAAATACTACGGCTTTTTATACAAGTCTATTTTCATACACCTTATCTAATTTTTATCGATTTATTTTCATTAATATACACACAACGTATATATCAGACACTTCTCTTTTCGAGATATTCAATTCTCTTATTTAAGTGTGTGAGCATTACTCTCATTGTTTTCGATGGGCGGTCCCCATGACACCATGTCATGTTTGGTGTTATTAGAACATGTACCATTGACCTTTTACCAAGCATTCCGAGAATAAACACTCTATTCTCATGTCAATATGGAGTATAAAATGAACGTAAGTACATTTTAAAAAGACAAAGAAGAGATAGGATATACCATTACAACCGCCCCAAATCATGATCAAACAATCCATGATCTTGGACCGCATTGTTCTAGTGGTCATACCTTTACCTTGAACGTGTGGTCCTGGAGTCTTAAAGCAATTTTCCATTCTTTCTCCTTACCTCTGAATCCATTCTGCAAGTCGGCTTGCTTTCCAAATCAAACTTAACCTGTTGTTGCTTAATCCCACCTTATACCACTATAAGCCTGCTTGGCTTTGGGGAGTGAACTCTGATCATCTCTCTTCTCCCTGGCCATTTGCGTGTATTATTGATTGTAGAGGACGCCTAGGAACTTATTATTCAATAATTAAACTCCATAAAAGAGGGTTTCGTTTATTTTCATAACTTTCCTTCCCTGAACTCCATGAAATTATTTTCTATACTGCATGCCTTCAAGGCTATTCATGTCATTGAGAGTGAAGTCGGCCTTCTCCTTCTCTCTGGATATTTGCTTGTGTTTCCAGACAACATAGGAGCTGGATGTGTTCATCCCTGTTCATCCATGATTTAAACTTCCACCCAAGCGTTCGGGCATCACTTCCCGCTTCAAGTACCATGAAACTGCTTCACACACATATGCCTTCAAGCTGTCTCAACAATGAAGTGCATCCGGCCTCCATATCCTCTCGGAGTATGTGCGTGTATTGTTTGGATGTAGAGGGAGCTAGGTCATGAAAAACATCAATACAAAACTCATCAGAGGGTCGTCTCATCTCCTTCTATTGCCTCCAACTGCCTCTTGATGCACTTTGAATGCATATCTGCTATGGACTATATGAATCGACGACCATCTCTCTGTTTTTCTCGTCTCTTTTAAATTTGTGATAAAAGTAGATTTTGGGTATGAAGAGAGCCCTGAAGTGCCTGTAAAGACACCATGGAATTGCTTCATAGATAGAGAAAGATGAGTTGCTTAATCTCACATAAGTATCCCTTCAGGCAGATTGGATCTCTCCTGTGTTTCGTCTCCCTGTCCATGACTGTATCTCTGTTTTCTTTGAAAAATGATGATGTTATCTTCGTTCCGAGCGTCTGATTATAAGAAGAGGCGTGGTAACTTCCTGGCCAAGGAGAAACATTTGGTGGGACAATGGCATCTTTGGCCTATCCATCCTTTCGGCTTATATACTGCACTCTCACTTGTAGTCTCATTCGACCTATAACTGCACTAGTAGCAGTTCGCTACGTGATCTGGACCTTTCACAGTCCTTATCGAGCCCATACACTTCTAACATTAGGCCAATGACTGGACCATAAGACCCAACGGCTTAACCGACCACGCCAGGACCGGTCCAACTGCACGAGACCTTAAAACTCTGTCTAGCTGTGATGAGCTGATCCAGCGTGACACCAGCTTGAGTGAGATAGTGCATACAGCTCAGGAGAGCGTCTGCTACACTTCTACTTGAGCTCCACTTAGCTTCGTCCAGCTGGTTGAGCTTCTTACTCGCCATCAGCGCATGATTGATGACCACACTTCGTACACAGCTTGATATCTTCATCTTATTCACTACTTCGTTAAGTCCTTGGTCTATTTCCTGGTAAGCACCATAATCACTTAGTTTTCCTATGTTCGCATTCTGACTTACATGTCACTTTCATACGAGCTATTGTCACCTAGCTGATCCAGCTTCCCGTCGGAACTCGTCATACGCTACAAACCTGATCACTATGTCTCACTTCTGAGCTTGTCCTTCTTTCCTCTTTTGGCTATAGTCTCCCGGACTCTCCCCTGATATAGATCATTAGTTTTAGACTAACCATCAGCTCTGATCCTAATGTCACATTGCTCATTCAAGATATCCATCTAATGCTAGCCATTGACGGATTTCTCTAACTCCTTTCTGTGATGTAACTGATCTCAGTAAACTATCACACAGCATATGCACATCAACTCGCTGCTTTAAAGTGATCCGCCTTAGACTGACAAGTCTAGGTGTCTTCAACTTCAATGAAGATACAACCTTGGAAACAATATGCAAAAGCCTTACTATCCAGTAAATTCACTAGAGACCAAGCCGATTAGCACAACTAATCGTATCATCGCTAGGCCAGACACATTTATGAATAGATGATCCAATACAGGCGCCACAAACCAATATTATCATTCCTCACTCATACTCCCACTACTGCATTACTTTGCCATACTTATCAGTTTCTATTCATATCTATGCAATGCAGATTCAGTAAACATTACCTTCTAATATCATGATCATGCAGCATTTAGCACACTGAGACAAGCATTTCGACATACTCAAACAACCAAACGATGCATCTTTCAACACACCTGGAACAGATTCTAAACTTTTTACATCTAGCATCGTCTAACACATTCTCGAGGGTTCAATCTACTTCACACACACCGGAATTTCAGTTCACTAAATTCATAAAGTATCCAAGCATTTATCATAGGGATAAGATGTTTCCTTATCAATCAAGTACTAGCTAGTAGCTTCCGTTGAACTCACTTCGATACATGGACTAGATAAGACGCTATTGTGTCGACTCTCTATACAACTCTCTCCACCCTCTCTCAGTGGCGACACCTTATCCTGACGTATCTCCATTAGTCAAAGACACCACTACTTATCTTCATACTTGAGTCCGTGGCCCGTCAGTACCAACAAGTTGGTAAAGCTTTCACCTTTCTTCTGATCTTTGATAGCCAACAACGCTAGAGCTGTTTGTGATTGAAGAGGGTTTCAGCTAAATCTCTTCCATAACTCAGATGATCCAAGTCGCTTCTCTTGCTTCTGGACGGGTATGAGAGATGTGAATGGGTCTTCAGAATCCATTTCTGGGCTGCGGATGAAGGACACCTCTTGATAACGCTATATGAGTCGCTGACACAGAAAGATGTCTTTGGGTTTGATGGACATGAGAGTGAGCGTTAGATCTTGCGAGAGCTAAGAACAGTTCTGATAATATAGGCATCTGATACCATGTTTGTTTTGACAGATAAGTAGCGTAGTGTGATGACTAACAGTTAGATGACATCCCCATTTAGGCAGGCGCTGTTAAGCCTCCATCCAGTCTCTCCCTGTATATTTATACTTGCATCCCTATCCATATTTCTAGTCCTAGGAATGCTTAGTCTCGAATGTCAGCTATGAGTGACTGAGAGTTGTATCCATCCCAATAATAGTACAACCTCACTTGAATCCACATTACCGAAAAGCTATATGAAAGTCATATACAAAGACCACCATTGTGAGTGAGATGCTACATTGACAGAGAATGATTATACCAGACATCAGGAAGAAAGTCTTTGTGAGCACGGTGCTTGAAGATGGCGGTCTTTCGTAGTGACTATGTCGTGATAAACTCATTCGAAGCTATCTCAACATACAATAGGACTAAGTATCTAGTGCGAGACATTTTGTCAGTGTCGTCCTTTTCTGTTGCTTTTACGTCTTGTGACCCAGCATCTAGTTGCACCTTCCGGAGAAGTTTAATCAATGAATTGGCTCGACGACTTCCTCTTAACTGATCATCTATCCAACCCTATCCCGGCCTATAGAACTCTATCTTGTCAGTTACTTATCTATCTCACTACGTTATTTTTTAAGACTATAGTCTATCGATGTATAGTCCGAAACCCTCAGGCATGATCTTCTCGAAGAGTCTTATAATTAACGTCCGACTAAATCTCTGCGACGATACTAAGTCTATAATGCCTATATCTCATCATATTAGTATATTATCTATTCTCTTGCGGAGGTCCTCTCACTATCTTGAGCGAAGATTCTTTCCTAGAGTGTTAAACATCCAGAAGCCATCTAAGGCTGGAATCAGGTTATCTCGGTACGTGTCATATCGCAAACTAGCCACCTAAGGAGATCAATAGAAACTCTCTGATCCCCT
>CAJHQP010010024.1:0-20122 GCA_905132765.1 Moricandia arvensis
AATATGACACACCAAATTAGACACCCTTAGGTCTCTGGATATTACACACCAGAACTCGACACCTTCTAGAGAGAGAGAGCCGACAAGAATGAATGTAACTTGTTTAATAAAAGACTGGATGATTACAAGAGGGTGTAGAGAACCCTTTAAATAGGAAACCAGAGAACATACTCTCTAGGGTTCGACCATAAACCAAAAAAGGAAAGAAGAAAACTATAGTCTAAGTTTAACATAAGTTTAGAATGAATAAAAATGGAACTTCATGTAGTCTTGGACCGAGAATAACACTTAGGTGATTTGTAGACAAGTCTGTGGCCTCGTTAAAAACCTTCCTCCTGGAAAACCTCGTGGGACAAAACCAAAAGCAAGGAAAGAGCACGCACTCCCATGTCTGCCTAGACACTACCTCAGTTTGGTGTAGAGATGGCTTGAATGGTGATCAAGACATCTCGGATCAAACCTTGTCCAAGACCTTCTTGTTGTGGATGTGAAGTGAGTAATCCAACAACATTCTCCTTTAGCTTCTTGACTCTGGAACGAGTCATGGGACCTTCAGGAATGGCTAGAGCATCCTCACCGAGTGGTTGATGCATTGTGGCTTCATGTGGCTCATCTAGACCCTCCTTGTCCTCCTTAGTGATCCGGTCCATGATCACCTCATATGCACTCTTAAAGGTTGCATGATTGGTGCTTTCCAGGATCACATCATCCCCTCCCTCTTCAAAAAGATTTGTCCTCAAATCTGTTTTACCTACAATAGAGGGGACCAAGTCAGTAACATTGAAGTTTAAAATCAGATTACACTTACCTTGCAAGCCTCTTTGATAGGCATTGTTGCTGACTGGTTTTGATAGGTATAAGGCATTAACCCATTTAGTTCCTGATATATTGAAACAAAGCAAGTTAGCACATGAAAGTTTATCAAAGAGTAATAATCTTATTCCAAATTGGTTTTTGCTCGGTTTTGGCTTGTGTGCTGCTTCTGGTGGTGCTTCTTTGATGAGGATGAAGCTAGTGACGTCCTGGTGCTTATCCTGATCCAAATCAGGTGGCTTGAACCGCTTGTCCTCCACATGCTTGTTCTTTCTTCTTGTATGCTTCCAAGCTTCATCATAATCTGCACATGGCTCTTTTGACAAAACAAGTGCATCATATCTGTGTAATTGATAAAAGAACTCTTGAAAACATGATCACTTACCTTAGCATGCTCACCTGGTCGCCATATATAGGATTGAGATGTTTTAAACTCAGAAAAGTTCAAAGATAGCCAATACAGGATCACCCGATTTGTAGAACCCATAACTCTTTCATCTGAGAAGGTTTTGGACTTGATTCCAATTCGACGTGTGCCCCTGATGAGTTAAGTTTCCATGGCAGTCGAGTTTGATGGTTAACTCCTTGTGGGTTGTTGAGATATGACCCTCGGACTGTCCCTATGTCAAGGCTGGCGGCTAGACAGTTTCCAAGGTTTGATGGTTGCATCATCAACTTAACCAACAACCCATTCTTGATACTCTGATCATTATCATAGCTTCTCTTTTCGAAAATGGTAGATCTCAAAACAGTTTGACCTGTACTCACAGCAAGCAAATCAGGTTTCATGTTTTTCTTTGAGTTTAGATAGTTACCCCGGGTTGGTTCCTTTGGAGATTGTTGTAGACTAAGTTCCTCTGGTGGTTTCTCTTTGATTTGAGAAGGAAACATGAGTTCTTCTCCTGCTCCAGTAATCACTTCACCATTGACTCTAGTGACTCCTCCATCTCCAATTACATTTTGATAATCTTTGCATTGGTACTGAAGTTGATGCATATCTGGTGGCTTCCATATCTTGATATGGTCAAGATGCAAGTCCTTTTGATCAACTTCAAACTCCTTATGACCCCAACTTGTTCTAGCACGAACAGAGCACTCTCCCAAGGGTGGTAATCTTGTGGAAATATTCCTCCAGGTCTCCACGAGTAGGTTTGTAACCTTCCAGCACAATCAGACATAAGTTCCTCTTGGGGAAAGATCCAAACCGGCATGTTTTTGCAAAACTAGCAATATCTTGATGATCAGAAGGCCATTCTCTGTGTTGTCTGGTTTGTTGGATCCGTGACTGATTTGGCTTCATTCTCCAGTTGGTTTTCATAGTGAAACTCTTGCTGAGCTGAGACGTGCAACCCCTTATCTTCAAAGGATGAGAAATCTACAAAATCCAATGTTGGTGCAGCCGAACTCTTCTTAACTGTTTGATCTTGTTTCTTCTGATTCAAGACCTCTCCTCCAGGCTCAAATACAACATGTCTCATGTCCAAGTCGTGTCTTGATAGTTCCACTTCCTCCTTTCTTGTACCAAACAAAAGGAGTGAACAGAAAAGTACCTAAGTAGGTCCTTTGGAAATCACATGGATCAAAGACAATTAGTTGATTCATTCCACGAGCTCTCTGAGGTTCCCTGGGTGTCTTCTCTGCTACCATGTGTTGTGTTAAAGGGACCATGACGTTCTGAACAGGCTGCTCTTCTTTATGAAAGATATGTGAGGCTACTTTGTCTTGATCTTCTTGGGTAGGCACAACCGGTTCTGATTCTTGATGCTGTGTTTCAATGGATGGACGTGCTGTGTTGGTCCGTTTGATTTGCTTCTCCACACCCATCATTACTTGTAACAATGCCTCCTTAACCTCTTCACTGAATAAACAGAATTGTTTATCTTCTTTAGATGGCTTAGAGACTGGTTCCTTTCCATCAAGGCTTTCAATCTTCTTCTCCCACTCAGGTATGCATCCGGATCAGCCTTGCCATGGAATGGGGGTATCTTGATCTTCAAACCAGCAAGCTCATCTCCCTGGTTCATCCTTCTCTTTTGGACACGCCTATGTCCTCTTGAGGATGAACTGAGGTGCTCATACTCATTGTCAATCTCCTCATAACCATCAATGTTCCTGGCGAGTTGCATGAGGTCTCTCCTCTCTCCTCTCTCTTTCTCTCCTAGTCTCTCGGTTTGGTGCTTGACTAGTAGCTCTCCTGATGTCTTCTCTGAGCTCTCTCCTGATGTCATTGAGGTTGGTCCTCATCATCTCGGCCATGGTTGCTACCATGTTTTGGTTAAGTTGAGCCGACATAGCCTCCATGAGATACTTGTCCTTCCTGGCGAGTGAAGCTTCTTCTTCAGACTCGGCTTCCATGCTTCCTGCACGCAAAGGTAACCAAAATAACCAGTAAAAGGTTTCTAGGGAACAAGACAAGCAAAAAAGGAAAAAGAAAACAAGCTTACAATGCAAGACAAAAGTGAAAAGGAAATCGACTAGCAAAAAGGAAAAAAGATTCAAGCAAAAAGGAAACACTTCTAAGCTTTTTCCTAATCACTCCTAAGGGTTTCTAGCACCCTAATGGCCTCAATAGGCTCGTGTTCAAGGTGATAGACAAGCTAAACTAATGCACAAAGTGATCGACAACAAGGTACATGCGGCTAGGGTTTTTATCTCACTAGGGTTTTGCATGAAACCAAAAAAGGAAAGTCTAAAATTCTTGTCTAAACACTTATGCAGTCACGAGCAGCCCTAGTTTAGATGAGTTCTACTGCTTATTCAAAAGATAAAGATGAAACACGGATTGAAACAACAAAAGAAACAAGAAACAAAGAGGATAGCGAGTACTTCCCAACCAAAGTTGCTCTGATACCACCTGATGCGTCCCTAGGATGCTCTTTGGTTGATGGGAATGGATAGATCCTTGCAAGAACGAATCAGAGACTCAAGTCCTTCAAGGCGTGTGGATTGAATGGTGACACAAGAGGGATGGATGATCTCTTGATACTCCTAGATGAATAACTTGGATATGACACACCAAATTAGACACCCTTAGGTCTCTGGATATTACACACCAGAACTCGACACCTTCTAGAGAGAGAGAGCCGACAAGAATGAATGTAACTTGTTTAATAAAAGACTGGATGATTACAAGAGGGTGTAGAGAACCCTTTAAATAGGAAACCAGAGAACATACTCTCTAGGGTTTCGACCATAAACCAAAAAAGGAAAGAAAGAAAACTATAGTCTAAGTTTAACATAAGTTTAGAATGAAATAAAAATGGAACTTCATGTAGTCTTGGACCGAGAATAACACTTAGGTGATTTGTAGACAAGTTGTGGCCTCGTTAAAAACCTTCCTCCTGGAAAACCTCGTGGGACAAAACCAAAAGCAAGGAAAAGAGCACGCACTCCATGTCTGCCTAGACACTACCTCAGTTTGGTGTAGAGATGGCTTGAATGGTGATCAAGACATCTCGGATCAAACCTTGTCCAAGACCTTCTTGTTGTGGATGTGAAGTGAGTAATCCAACAACATTCTCCTTTAGCTTCTTGACTCTGGAACGAGTCATGGGACCTTCAGGAATGGCTAGAGCATCCTCACCGAGTGGTTGATGCATTGTGGCTTCATGTGGCTCATCTAGACCCTCCTTGTCCTCCTTAGTGATCCGGTCCATGATCACCTCATATGCACTCTTAAAGGTTGCATGATTGGTGCTTTCCAGGATCACATCAGTGTTGAACCAAACCAAACCATCCATTCATCACCTCAGAGTGTTTGGATGCGTATGCTTTGTATTGATACCAGGAGAGCAAAGGAACAAGCTAGAAGCAAAGAGTATGAAGTGTATGTTCATAGGATACTCTTCTACACAGAAAGGATACAAGTGCTACAATCCTGAAACAAGAAGAGTGCTTGTATCTAGAGATGTGAAGTTTATGGAAGGAAAAGGATTCTATGCTGAGAAGAATTGGGATGAGCTAAAGATCTGTCTCAAGCATCAGATAAGGCCAATAACCTGAGGATCATCTTAGAGAATCTTGGAATAGGTTTATCAAGGGAAAAGGAGATCACCAGAGAAGCTACTCCTACTCAAGTGACTGAACAAGAAGCTGAAGAAGTTACTCATCCTGATCCTGAAGGGGGCAATGAACATGAACCAGTAAGGCAACATGGTTCAGAAGTTCATGATCAGGATGGTGTAGAAGATCAAGCAACTGAAACTGCTCAAGATCATGAAGAAGAAGAGCAGGAAGAAGAACAAGACCAGGTTCAACCACTACGAAGAAGCACAAGGATCAGGAAGGATCCCTCCAATTGGGTGAACACAAGGGTCTATTACAACAGTCAGGCAGTGGCTCATCCAACTTCAGTGGTATGCTCATTTGCGCAATTCCCAGTTGAACATCAAGCATTCATTATTGGATTGGATCAAGGATATATTCCTAGTTCTTATAAAGAAGCAATGGAGCTTGATGAATGGAAAGAGTCAGTTAGAATGAGACCAATGCCATGATTATAAATGACACTTGGTATGAGAGTGAGCTTCCAATGGGGAAGAAAGCAGTCTCAAGTAAGTGGGTCTTCACAATCAAATACTTGGCAAATGGCAAAGTGGAGAGGCGCCAAAACAAGACTGGTGGCAAGAGGCTTCACTCAGACATATGGAGAGGATTATGTGGACATATTTGCACCAGTGGCCAAACTACATACCATTCGAATCATCCTCTCTCTTGCAACAAATCTAGAGTGGGAGTTATGGCAGATGGATGTCAAGAATGCTTTTCTTCAAGGAGAGCTAGAAGATGAGGTCTACATGCATCCTCCTCCTGGTCTAGAGAACTTGGTCAATCCTGGAAATGTTCTAAGACTCAAGAAAGCCATCTATGGACTGAAACAATCACCAAGAGCTTGGTATCACAAGCTGAGTACTACATTAAATGGAAGAGGCTTCAGGAAGTCAGAAGCTGATCACACTCTATTCACTCTTCCTGGTCCAAGAGGCATTGTGGTCATATTGATTTATGTGGATGATATAATCATCACAGGCAGTGACAAAGAGGGCATCCAAGAAACTAAGGTATTTCTCAAATCTGTGTTTGATATTAAAGATTTAGGTGAACTCAAGTATTTCCTTGGAATTGAAGTATGCCGCTCTAAAGAGGGGCTCTTTCTATCCCAAAGGAAGTACACACTTGATCTTTTAACTGAGGCAGGAAACCTTGGAGGAAGACCAGCCAAGACTCCACTTGAAGAAGGTTATAAAGTGCTGCGTGAGGGGGAGTTTGAAGATGAACCTTATGGAGACTTTAAGAAGTATAGAAGGATGGTGGGAAAGCTAATCTATCTTACCATTACAAGACCAGACATATGCTTTGCTGTGAATCAAGTCAGTCAGCATATGCAAGCTCCTAAGGTTCACCATTGGAACATGGTTGAGAGGATCATGAGGTATCTAAGGGAAGCTCCAGGTCAAGGTGTTTGGATGGGATGCAATGGAAGCACTGAAATAGTTGGGTATTGTGATGCTGATTGGGCAGGAGATAGGGTTGATAGAAGATCAACTACTGGTTATTGTACATTCATTGGAGGCAACCTAGTGACTTGGAAGAGCAAGAAGCAAAAGGTTGTATCATGTTCAAGTGCTGAGGCAGAATATAGAGCTATGAGGAAGCTCACCAATGAGTTGATATGGATCAAGGGATTGCTTGGAGACTTAGGAATCGAGACAACATCACCAATCACAATGCATTGTGACAATCAAGCAGCTATTCACATTGCCAGCAACTCTGTCTTCCATGAAAGAACAAAACACATAGAAGTAGACTGCCACAAGGTTAGACAAGCTGTGGAGAAGCAAATCATCCTACCTTGTTATACAAGAAGTGAAGACCAGCTAGCTGATATCTTCACCAAGGCAGCAAGTACCAAAGTCTGTGAGTTCATCCACTCTAAGTTAGGACTCATAGACCTCACATCTCACTGACTTTCCTAGCATGGAGACCTCTACTCTTTTTCCTTAGTATGTTTTTGTCCCACTGGGTTTTGCACACTAAGGTTTTAATGAGGGAGGTTCTTCATGTTTCCAAGCTTGACCATTCTCTATAGTCAAGCTTGAGGGGGAGTATTGAGATGAAGAACTAAAGAGAGACAATGTAAGAAAGGATGATGAAGACAGAAGAATGATCAAGATGGAGTTATCTGCACAGTTTGATCATATCTTAACCTGAAGTGGAGTGCAAGGCAAGCAAGGTTTAGGAATGAACAAAGAGTGTAGGGCAAGCATTCAGGAGAGTCATGTGACCCCTTTCTGGTCAATATGGACGTTGGGAGAAGCTGCCAAGAAGAGAAGTCACATGTTGCCTTAAGAATTCAAATACAAGCAGCTGTCACTTTCACTCCCTAAACCTGTGCCCTTGTCTCTTTCTGTTTAGTCTTTATTTTATTCTTTCTGGTTGTCTATATATTATGTAACAAGGATCTGAATACAAGCAAGGAGAATAAGTCTCCCATTCTGATTACACTCTCTCTCTCTCTCTCTCTCTCTCAAACTCGTCCATACTCTCTCTCTCTACTTGTTCTTCATCATTCTTCATCTGTTCTTCATCATTCTTCATCAAATACTTCACTGTTCTTCATTCTACACATCATAATCTCTCATTCTAACAAACCCATCTTATGGAAGCCTGATTAAGCACATCTTGAGAGCTGATAAGCTACCTGACCTGGATGAAGTTTGTGCTCAAATCCAGAAGGAGGAAGGATCAGTGGGCTTATTTGGAAGTAAAGGGGACTTAACCATGGCTCACCAAGCTGAGGAAGCAGTAGCAAACAAGGCAGCTTACAAGCAAGATGAGAGGAAGGCCTTGATCTGTGACCATTGCAAGAAGAAAGGTCACATGAAAGACAAGTGCTGGATTCTCCACCCTCACCTTAAGCCAAACAAGTTTAAGGAGCCACGCTTTCAGGATGCAAGAGCCCACCTCTCAACTGATGGAACTGACCCGCTGACTCCAAGCTCAATGTGCTCTAACAACAATGGTGGAGGAAGTGCAATGGCCTCTACATCAATGTACTCCACAGTAAGGACCAACCAGGACGAGATAATCAGGAGATCTGACTTGGATGCTCTCATCAAGGCCTTGAAAGACAACTCTGGTATACCTAAAACTCTTGGATTCTCACACAATGCTTGTCACACTGCTGAGAGTTCTCAAAACATTTTTAAAAATACTAGACCATTGATTATTGACTCTGGTGCTTCTCACCACATGATTAGTGATTCTAGTTTAATTAAAAATGTTGAACCAGCACTAGGAAATGTGATGATAGCAAATGGTGATAAAATTCCTATAAGAGGTATAGGTGAATTAAAATTGTTTGATAAAGTATCTAAGGCATTCTACATGCCCACCTTTGCTTCAAACCTTGTTTCTGTTAAAAAGGCCACCAATGATTTAAATTGCTATGTTACATTCACTCCTAATGAAGTTTATTTTCAGGATATTGAGTCAAGTAAGTTGCTTGGCAAGGGTGTAACCAAGGAGACTTGTATTTGCTTGAGGACACTCGGCCAACTTCTGATTTATCTTGCTATTTCAATTCTGTTTCTCAATTCCCTAAAGATGTAATATGGCATGCTAGACTAGGACATCCTCATTCTCGCGCCTTGAACATTCTGTTACCTAGCATTTCATTTAAAAGTGATTGTGAGGCTTGTATCTTAGGAAAACATTGTAAGAGTGTGTTTCCTAAGTCAATGACCATCTATGATAATTGCTTTGATTTAATTCATTCTGATGTGTGGACTGCCCCTTGTGCATCTAGGGAACAACATAAGTACTTTGTGACATTCATAGATGAGAAATCTAAATACACATGGATCACACTGTTGCAATCAAAAGATAGGGTGCTAGAAGCTTTTAAAAATTTTCAAAACTGTATCACTAACCATTTCAATGTTAAGATTAAAATTCTTAGATCAGATAATGGTGGTGAGTACACTAGCACAGCCTTCAAACAACACCTAGCTGCACATGGGATCATCCTGTTGAAATGAGAACACCAGGAAGAGCTGAACCAAGTGGCAGGAGGAGAAGCTCTTCATATGGTGCAAAGGATGGCTTGAGTGACACAAGCTACTAACTAAACTCCTAACATAACAAGGAAGAACACAATAGTGAATGTGTGGAGTAAAGCACCTATTATGAATGTGAAGGAGAGCTTTGGGGCAGCAAAGCTATCATCACTATACGGAGCTGAGTGAGAACGAAAATGGAGACCTTCAGGGATCCATTTGAGTGTGGCAATCACTCATGCTCCAAAGAAGAAGAAGAATGCATAAGGTGCATGAGAGGGTTTCAGTGTAGCCCAATAAGGTTGTCTACACAAGTTGCCCAAGAAGAAGAGTCCAATAGCATGCTGAACCAAGAAGAAGACCAGCCCACCTATCAGATTAAAGAAGAACCAGCAGCCCAATCTGTTTATGGATAAGTGAAGCCCAATCCTTATCTTGAAGAGAAGTCCAAAGGAGACAGGTCCAAGATGATCAAGTCTGGAAGTCCAATAAGGATTGGCTGAACACAAATCAGTGTAGCCCAATCAGTTTGTCTACAAATGGAGCCCAGGAAGAAGAGGCCCAGTACTGATCCAATAAGGAGAAGTAGCCAAGCAAGCAAGCTGGTGACAAGCAGGTGAAGAAAAGTCAACAATAGTAGGCTAAGCTCATTATGCTTACTTCTGAAGGTGGAAAACTGCTGAGATGTTTCTGTGTGAAACTAGAGGTGGCACACGGTTTTTACTCCCTGTTTTAGCTCCTGGTTTCACTTTTTATCAGAATCAAGTTGGCACAAGTGGATTACAAGTGGACTGACGTGCATTAGCTTTAGGATGAAGTCTTGTACTTTGTATAAATATGTATGTTCTGTTATCAATGAAAACTAAGAAAGCCATTGAGCTTCTTCCCCCTTATGCTCATGTACTTCACCAGAAATGTTTGGGGTTACTTATTCTTAAATTTCAACATGGTATCAGAGCAGTGTTATGCCTGAATCAAAAGCTTCCGCAAAATCAAAACAAAAACAGAGCAAGATCTCTGTTCAAACAATTTTCAAAATTCTTGTTACTAATGGAAGAGCTCAAGTTTTTGGGCCTTCAATACTGTTGTTACTTATTTGCGTACTCTCATTCTCTAAGGGCAGTGGCACGCCTAATGAGAAACATGATGATCAGTCTTCAAGGTTTTCAGAGAACTATTGGAGAACTGGAGTTGTTGAGCTGCTGAAGATGCAGCCTTAGAAGACCATGATGGTCCAGATGACAAGGAGCTGGAGTTCAGTATCCTTGCAAGCAAGAGGCGCCTTCCCATAAATCAAGGAGGCATTTGAAGCTGTTGAAGACAGCCTTTGGAGATCAGTTATGAAGATATTGCAGAACTGGTCCAAACAAGAAGTTGTTCATTCTCTCACTGGTGACTACCTGCCTACACATCAAAAGTGTTTTCCTGGGTGTTGAGATAAGGAGTTCATAAGCTGAAGAGGTTGATCAATCAAAACATGTATGGTGTTCCTTTGTATCTCAAGTAGCTGTGTCTGTGGAGGTTATCCAATTGTGTTACCAACAGAACAGAAGCTACAAGAAGAACAAAGGTGTTTTTCAAGATGGTGTATTCAAAGATGGTGTTTTCAAGAAGGAAAACGTATGTGAAATATCTCAGGAGGAGATAGTTTGTTTATAAACTCATGTGGTAATAAGAGCTGTTTTTAAGCAGCCTTGTGTTTTGTGGATCACATCTCAAGTCCTCATGAAGCTGAAACAAAGGAGGAGTTCAAATGGAGCTCCCATCAGAAGCGATTCAAGCAAATGAAGAAGGATGGTGAATCCAAGTTGTTAAAAACGTCAGTACATACACAAGCAATTCAAAGGAGGAGATGGTAATGCTATTGGGGCTACTTCAACAAACAAAAACAAAAACAGAAGCCCACACAAAAGAAGAAGATGTGTACAATCATGATTCCCATTTCAAGATTGGCTTTCATTCCATATCCAGACCAATCTTGAGGGGGGCTGTACAATGTGAATCATGAATACCAACCATGGAGACTAACCAACTGGTGGAATCCATACAAGCTTGTCATTGCACGCAGAGCTCTACTGTAAGATGGCTGACCCAAAAGAGGCAGACCAACGGTGACCCAAGATGGCAGTATTATACTCACGCTGACCACAAGAGGCAAACCGGCAGCAGCTCTGAAAGACAGCTTAGATGGAGAAAGCAAGAAGGAAAGATCAAAGTGGTGGTTGAAGTGATTCACATGGAGAGGAAGTCCAGAGATGTGCAAAAGTGTTCTCATTGTGCAAGATAGACTTTCATATTCATATCCAGCCTATCTTGAGGAGGAGTGTTGAAATGAGAACACCAGGAAGAGCTGAACCAAGTGGCAGGAGGAGAAGCTCTTCATATGGTGCAAAGGATGGCTTGAGTGACACAAGCTACTAACTAAACTCCTAACATAACAAGGAAGAACACAATAGTGAATGTGTGGAGTAAAGCACCTATTATGAATGTGAAGGAGAGCTTTGGGGCAGCAAAGCTATCATCACTATACGGAGCTGAGTGAGAACGAAAATGGAGACCTTCAGGGATCCATTTGAGTGTGGCAATCACTCATGCTCCAAAGAAGAAGAAGAATGCATAAGGTGCATGAGAGGGTTTCAGTGTAGCCCAATAAGGTTGTCTACACAAGTTGCCCAAGAAGAAGAGTCCAATAGCATGCTGAACCAAGAAGAAGACCAGCCCACCTATCAGATTAAAGAAGAACCAGCAGCCCAATCTGTTTATGGATAAGTGAAGCCCAATCCTTATCTTGAAGAGAAGTCCAAAGGAGACAGGTCCAAGATGATCAAGTCTGGAAGTCCAATAAGGATTGGCTGAACACAAATCAGTGTAGCCCAATCAGTTTGTCTACAAATGGAGCCCAGGAAGAAGAGGCCCAGTACTGATCCAATAAGGAGAAGTAGCCAAGCAAGCAAGCTGGTGACAAGCAGGTGAAGAAAAGTCAACAATAGTAGGCTAAGCTCATTATGCTTACTTCTGAAGGTGGAAAACTGCTGAGATGTTTCTGTGTGAAACTAGAGGTGGCACACGGTTTTTACTCCCTGTTTTAGCTCCTGGTTTCACTTTTTATCAGAATCAAGTTGGCACAAGTGGATTACAAGTGGACTGACGTGCATTAGCTTTAGGATGAAGTCTTGTACTTTGTATAAATATGTATGTTCTGTTATCAATGAAAACTAAGAAAGCCATTGAGCTTCTTCCCCCTTATGCTCATGTACTTCACCAGAAATGTTTGGGGTTACTTATTCTTAAATTTCAACACATCCAACAAACCAGTTGCCCCTACACACCTCAACAAAATGGTGTGGCAGAAAGGAAGAACAGACACTTAATGGAGGTAGCCAGGAGCATGATGTTCCATGGTAATGTGCCCAAAAGGTTTTGGGGAGATGCAGTAGTCACTGCCACCTACCTTATCAACCGCACACCTACAAGAGTGCTTCAAGATGCCACTCCATATGAGGTACTGAACACAACTAAGCCTAATATCGATCATTTGCGTGTGTTTGGGTGTGTGTGCTTTGTCTTAGTTCCAGGAGAACTCAGAAACAAGTTAGAGGCCAGAAGCACAAAGGCAATGTTTATTGGGTATTCAACACATCAGAAAGGGTACAAATGCTATGTTCCAGACACTAGGAGAGTGTTAGTCTCTAGGGATGTCAAGTTCATAGAATCAAAAGGCTATTATGAGGAACAGAGTTGGGAGAGCTCAAGGATCTATCTCAATCTGCCTCAGACAGAGCCAACAACTTGAGAGTAATCATGGAAAGGCTTGGCAACAGCTTACCAAGGGAACCAGAGAAGGTCAGGAAGGGATCAACGCAACCTGTAGAAGAGGCAGTAGAAGATGTTGGAGTCCCTCATCCTGATCATGAGGGGGGTAATAGAAATGATGAGCAACCTGCGCCAGCTCAACCTGAAGAAAACTCAGTAGTTCATGATCAAGATGAGATACAACCAGAATCAGACACTAAGGTTCAAATGGAGGAGCCAGTCAATGGAAATGAAGAAGAACCTGAGCAGATACAGCCTTTAAGAAGGAGCACAAGGATCAGGAAACCAGCTTCAAATTGGATCAACACAAGAGTATACTTCAATGCTAAAGCTATAGCTCATCCAACCAGTGTAGTTTGCTCTCTTGCCCACTATCCAGAAGAGCATCAAGTCTTTATTAGTGAATTTGGTGCGACCCTGATCAGCTTCATTCTCAAGAACATGAATCAACTCAGGAAGGATCTAGGCAATGGATCATGGCACGGCCTAAAGGGCTTGTTGGAGAGCTTATTAGCCTAATTCATGAAGTATTGGACCGAGAAAACGCTATGGGCCTTGATGCAGTCTTAACCAAGTATGGACTGACTTTGGAGAAGCATGGACGACCAGTGAGAACCTTCATTTACAAGGAAATGGATGGGAGGAGGCTAGTTGGACAGGAAATGGATTGGGAAATTCAGTGTGATCAAGAAATAGACTGGTCAAACCGACATGGCCAAGAAATGAGTTGGAAATGGAAGATGAGGAACCAGAGCTTGAAATGGAACATGAGGAGGATCTTTATCATCCAAATGAGCACAAGGAGCAACTTGGTCGGACCTGGAACAAGATGGATCAAGCCCAAGAAAGAGTTGTTCGAAAAAGGCCTTTATCGGCCCAAAAAGTGGAAGGACAAGCCAGCTTGGTTTATGCTTGGCCCAAGAAGATTAGGCACGACCAATATGGTCTATTTTAATTGTATTTGGTTTTATTATTTATGTAAACCCATTAGGAATAGGTTTTTGGCTTTATAAACCCATTAGGAGTTGGTTTGGTGTTTTAAACCAATTAGCAATAGGATTTGGTTTTGGTTAACCTAAACCACATTGGTTTAGGCTTAGGGTTTTATGTTTTATGTTTTAAAGCAACAGCACCACGTCCATGTAGCAAGCAACCATTCAATTATCAATAAAACTTCTTTTTGGTGCAAATCAATCTTGAGACGACACTGTCTCCTTTGTTCACAAGTTGTGAACGTGTTCTATATCACACTAAGGGAGAGTTAATCTTCTGTGATACATCCTAGACATCAAGCAGGACGCCCCTGTGTCTGAGGAGTAGCATAAACAACCTCTGAGCAATCCATAGCTCGAAGGTGAAGTCCATCTCCATCACCTTTCATCCATCAACACCCCCTTCAAGTGATCCAGGGAGAGACAGCCATTCCACGGCCGTACCAAGTGGTATCAGAGCCACTTGAAGGTTAGGGTTTGAAGTTTTAACCAAGGAGCACGAAATCTATCAGTTACATAGAGGTCTTCTATGTCTGGATATGAAGAGAAGTTCACAATCCCATCTTTCTATGGAAAAATTGATACATATGCATACCTTGACTGGGAAAAGAAGATGGAGTTTATTTTTGGCTACAAATACTACACTGAAAAAAAGAAGGTACATCTAGCAGTCACTGGTTTCTGTGGATATGCACTCACATGGTGGAATCAACTTGCTAAGATTAGGAGATTCAATGGAGAACCACAAGTTGCTTCATGGTTTGAGATAAAAACCATAATGAAGAAAAGGTTTTTGTCCAAAAGCTATGGTCAACGTGATTTGGAGGGGTTGCCTAGTACTTCTAGTTCATCTAGAGCACGACCTAGGTCAGCCAGAGAGGAGCCAAGGACCTTTTGCAGGCGTGATGCACCAAGAAGTTTTCAGAAATCTGCTGCACAACTTGATTTGGACAGCCCACAGTTTCAGACTTGTCTCAAGAATGAAATACAACACCAATGCAAAGCAGCTTTACAAAGCCAACAAAAGAGGCTAAGACCACGACCGACCTCAGTAGCTGATGAGCCGAGTTGTTATAACAAGGCACCAGCAGAGAAGGATCCAGAGATTGCAGCAGAACTGGTTATTCTGAGTCAAGAAGATAGCATGGCCGATCAATTGAAACGAGAGGAAATACAACAAGCTTTGGGAGCTGAAGTGTCTGATCTAATTAATGCTGAACAGGACAGAGAAACTCAATTTTGGTGTGGGCACGTTCCTGATCAAACAAAGAAAGAAGAAGATGCAGTGCTAGAAGAGTCATCTGAAGCTCATGAAGTGTTGCTTTCTATGGTTGATCAAGGTGAGAATTTTAAGAATTTATCTTGTGAGTTACTGATCAAGCTTAAGGTATCTCTTCAGCTCAGCATAGGGACGCATCTAAGAGTTCTCAAGGGTCTGCAACAAGTTGTTTTTGAACCAGGAGGAAGCTTGAGTGTGAGTAGAAGAAGTAACAACAATTTGGTGCAGAAAACAGTTTCATACAAGCTGGATTTGCAAGGTTCCTTCACTCCTAAAGAACAAGATTTGAGGTCAAATCTTTTTGAAGGGACAGAGGATGGTGTGATACTGAGTAGCTGCAGTAAAAATAAAGGAGGAACAGGAGGCAACACGTCCTTTACCAGGTTCATAATTGATCAGTACAAGCTGAGAAGAGAAAAACAAGCACTAGTGGTGTTTAAAGAGAAGGCAGAACTGGAGGGTGAGTATGGGGACCTATCCAAACGACCACCTGACCAGAAGGAGGTTAAATTGAGAGTACATAACCTCATGTTCATGAGCAGGACGTGTGGAAGATCACCCTGGAGAGAAATAGTCATCTTCAAACTCATCAAAGTGGAGAAACCATATACTTGCAGAATTGTTTGTGATGAACTCTTCTCAAAGAATTTTCTGATGTATGAAGAGGATCTACAACACTTTATATTCAAGCCAGGAGAAGAGATCTATGTGTGTGAAAACAGGAACCAAATCGTGGTCAAAAGAGCAAGAAGTCTGGTTTTGAGTGATCATGGATCTATCATCTTACAAGGCTTGGATTTGAGGACAAATCCTTTTGAAGGGAGAGAGGATGGTGCGACCCTGATCAGCTTCATTCTCAAGAACATGAAATCAACTCAGGAAGGATCTAGGCAATGGATCATGGCACGGCCTAAAGGGCTTGTTGGAGAGCTTATTAGCCTAATTCATGAAGTATTGGACCGAGAAAACGCTATGGGCCTTGATGCAGTCTTAACCAAGTATGGACTGACTTTGGAGAAGCATGGACGACCAGTGAGAACCTTCATTTACAAGGAAATGGATGGGAGGAGGCTAGTTGGACAGGAAATGGATTGGGAAATTCAGTGTGATCAAGAAATAGACTGGTCAAACCGACATGGCCAAGAAATGAGTTGGAAATGGAAGATGAGGAACCAGAGCTTGAAATGGAACATGAGGAGGATCTTTATCATCCAAATGAGCACAAGGAGCAACTTGGTCGGACCTGGAACAAGATGGATCAAGCCCAAGAAAGAGTTGTTCGAAAAAGGCCTTTATCGGCCCAAAAAGTGGAAGGACAAGCCAGCTTGGTTTATGCTTGGCCCAAGAAGATTAGGCACGACCAATATGGTCTATTTTAATTGTATTTGGTTTTATTATTTATGTAAACCCATTAGGAATAGGTTTTTGGCTTTATAAACCCATTAGGAGTTGGTTTGGTGTTTTAAACCAATTAGCAATAGGATTTGGTTTTGGTTAACCTAAACCACATTGGTTTAGGCTTAGGGTTTTATGTTTTATGTTTTAAAGCAACAGCACCACGTCCATGTAGCAAGCAACCATTCAATTATCAATAAAACTTCTTTTTGGTGCAAATCAATCTTGAGACGACACTGTCTCCTTTGTTCACAAGTTGTGAACGTGTTCTATATCACACTAAGGGAGAGTTAATCTTCTGTGATACATCCTAGACATCAAGCAGGACGCCCCTGTGTCTGAGGAGTAGCATAAACAACCTCTGAGCAATCCATAGCTCGAAGGTGAAGTCCATCTCCATCACCTTTCATCCATCAACACCCCCTTCAAGTGATCCAGGGAGAGACAGCCATTCCACGGCCGTACCAGAATTGGATCAAGAATACATCCCAAGGACATATGAAGAGGCTATGCAACATGAGGAGTGGAGAGCATCAGTTGGAGATGAGATGGGAGCCATGGTTAAGAATGACACATGGTTTGAGACAGCTCTCCCAAAGGGAAAGAAAGCAGTAACCAGCCGGCTTTTATATACAATCAAGTATGGAGCCAATGGCAAGCCAGAGAGAAAGAAGACAAGATTAGTAGCAAGAGGGTACACTCAGGTCTATGGTGAAGATTACCTAGACACCTTTGCACCAGTGGCTAAGCTACACACTATAAGAATTCTTCTATCACTTGCTGTCAACTTGGAGTGGGGATCTGTGGCAGATGGATGTAAAGAATGCCTTTCTTCAAGGAGAGCTGGAAGATGAGGTGTATATGAGACCACCTCCTGGTCTAGAAGACATGGTGAAACCAGGAAATGTCTTGAGACTAAAGAAAGCTATCTATGGTCTAAAGCAATCCCAAGAGCTTGGTACCACAAGCTGAGTACAACACTCAATGGGAGAGGTTTTGTGAAGTCTCAAGCTGACCACTCTCTATTCACACTGACCAGCAACAAAGGCATGGTAGTCATCTTGGTGTATGTGGATGATATCATCATCACTGGTAGCAACCAGGAAGGTATCTCCTCAACTAAAGCCTTTCTTAAAACTACCTTTGACATTAAGGATTTGGGAGAGTTGAAGGTTGTGAACCGGTCATTACGCGTTTTGTCGTGTTGGTTTTCCGAGTTAATATCCACACACTTTCATAAAGTAGGAACTGGCCTGAACCAAATCATGCCAGTGTCCCATGCAATTTCACCCCGATTATTCCAAATTGAAGGAAATTAATGATTAGGTTTAGGGTATGGGGTATGGGGTTTTAGGGTTTTAGGTTTAGGGTTTAGATTAGGGTTTGGGGTTTAGGGTGTTAAGGTTTAGGTGTTTAATAGATATAAGGTTTAAGGGTTTAGAGTTTATGGATTAGGCGTTGAGGGAACACCATACAAGTCTCATCGAATGGATTATTGATAAAAGCGTCTGCTATTATTTGTGACCCAAATTCCAACCGTTTTGAGGCCTCAAACTGGCTGGGTGGATGTTTTTCAGGCCTTAAAAGTTGCGTGTGAAGGCCGGTCCTATATGCATTGTTTTGTCGTGTTTTCGAGTAGTATCCACGCCTTTTATAAGTAAGAAATGCCATCAAATAATGGCGGGTCCCATGCAAATTCACCCAAATTTTTCGAACGGAAGATATATAGGGTTTAGGGTTTGGGGTTTATGTTTAGGGTTTAGGGAAATGCCACAGAACTATCAATGGAAGGGATAAGGCATGGCCATTTTTCGGACCCGAATTCAACCGTTTTGAGCATCAAACTAGCTGTCGAAAGTTTTGGGCCTTAAAATAGTTGTGAACCGGTCATTACGCGTTTTGTCGTGTTGTTTCGATTAATATCCACGCACTTTCATAAAGTAGAACTGCCAACAAATCATCCGTGTCCCATGCAATTTCACCCCGATTTTCCAAATTGAAGGAAATAATGATTAGGTTTAGGGTATGGGGTTTAGGGTTTTTGGTTTAGGGTTTAGAATTTAGGGTTTGGGGTTTAGGTGTTAAGGTTTAGGGTTTAATGGATAAAGGTTTAGGTTTTAGAGTTTATGGATTAGGGTTGAGGGAAACACCACAAAACCATCAATGGAATTGATAAAGCGTTGATATTTTTTGGACCCGAATTGACCCGTTTTAGCCTCAAGCTGGCTGTGCAATGTTTTAGGCCTTAAAATTGCTGTGAACCGGTCTATATGCATTGGTTCGTCGTGTTTTCGAGTAGTATCCACGCCTTTTATAAAGTAAAAATGCCAACAAATCATGCGGGTACCATGCAAATTCACCCAAATTTTTCGAACGGAAGGATATAGGGTTTAGGGTTTGGGGTTTATGTTTTAGGGTTTAGGGAAACGCCACAAAACTATCAATGGCAGGGATAAGGTCTGGCCATTTTTCGGACCCGAATTCAACCGTTTTGAGCATCAAACTAGCTGTCGAAAGTTTTGGGCCTTAAAATAGTTGTGAACCGGTCATTACGCGTTTTGTCGTGTTGTTTCGATTAATATCCACGCACTTTCATAAAGTAGAACTGCCAACAAATCATGCGTGTCCCATGCAATTTCACCCCGATTTTCCAAATTGAAGGAAATAATGATTAGGTTTAGGGTATGGGGTTTAGGGTTTTTGGTTTAGGGTTTAGGGTTTAGGGTTTAGGGTTTAGGTGTTAAGGTTTAGGGTTTATTGGATAAAGGTTTAGGTTTTAGATTTTATGGATTAGGGTTGAGGGAAACACCACAAAACCATCAATGGAATTGATAAAGCGTTGTATTTTTTGGACCCAAATTCAACCCGTTTTGAGCCTCAAACTGGCTGTGGAATGTTTTAGGCCTTAAAGTTGCTGTGAACCGGTCTATATGCATTGTTCGTCGTGTTTTCGAGTAGTATCCACGCCTTTTATAAAGTAAAAATGCCATCAAATCATGCGGGTACCCATGCAAATTCACCCAAATTTTCGAAACGGAAGGATATAGGGTTTAGGGTTTGGGGTTTATGTTTTAGGGTTTAGGGAAATGCCACAGAACTATCAATGGAAGGGATAAGGTCTGGGCATTTTTCGGACCCGAATTCAACCGTTTTGAGCATCAAACTAGCTGTCGAAAGTTTTGGGCCTTAAAATAGTTGTGAACCGTGTCATTACCGTTTTGTCGTGTTGTTTCGATTAATATCACACGCACTTTTATAAAGTAGAACTGCAACGAAATCAACATTCCGTGTCCCCATGCAAGTTTCACCCCGATTTTCAAATCAAAGGAAATAATGATTAGGTTTACGGGAGTATTGGTTTCGGGTTTTTTCTGGCTTAGGGTTTAGAGTTAAGGTTTGGGGTTTAGTGTTAAGGTTTAGGTTTAATGGATATAAGGTTTATGTTTAGAGTTTAATTGGATTCAAGTGAGGGAAACACCCAACAAAACGCATCAATGATTGATAAAGCTTGGATATTTTTTGGACCCCGAATTGACTCCGTTTTAGCCTCAAGCGGCTTGTGCCAATGTTTTAGGCTTAATTGCTGTGAACCGGTCTATATGCATGGGTTTTCGTCTTGTTTCGAGGTAGTATCCACGCCTTTTATAAGAGTAAAATGCCAACAAATCATCGGGTCCCATGCAAATTCACCCAAATTTTTCGAACGGAAGTATATAGGGTTTAGGGTTTGGGGTTTATGTTTTAGGGTTTAGGGAAATGCCACAGAACTATCA
>CAJHQP010010025.1:0-20118 GCA_905132765.1 Moricandia arvensis
TAAAGTGACTGCTTATAGCAAGCCTTCTCATCTGCTGATCTGCCTATAAGGCAGCTGCGTAGTGCTTCGGCTTCAAGCGAAGAGTTTGTTGTTTTGACTGGCAATCATGAGGATCCGTTTGATGTTGGATGCCTTCTTTACTAAATAAGGATCATCCTATTCCTCCACACTCATTTGGAGACGCCTTCCATCGATGCATCACTAGACAGTATGAGACGAAACTCATGCAAGGTTGCATGATTTTAATCAGGGGTTGAGCTGAGCAACATAACCTATTTGCGTCTTCTTTGTCGCTGCATCACAACCTCCTTCATTGCCTTGTCATTCTCTAATGCAGCATGAATAACCATGAATTATATGTTTTCGCCATTGTTCAAAGTCAACTTGTTCCTCATTTTCCAAACTCTACCATCCTGCATAAGAAATTTAAAGATTCTATTGTCTTCTTTTGCAAAGTGAGAGAGCATGTACCACATTATGAAATAAGCTTGACGTGATCCATCTGCTAAGTCCTGAACAATAGACGGCATCATAACCAAATTTCTCTCGAGACTCTGCATTTGAAACATCATATGATCCACTGTTCCTCATATTCCCCACATGTTTGACAAATTGAAGTCTACTAACAATCCTCTTTCCTCATGTTCTTAGCACTGAGAGCATCATGTAACACCTCCACCAGAATGTCTGACTTTTCGGTGGTAACGGTTGGTTTTCATACTCTGGTGCAACATCTTTTTCATTTCTGCAGACATTGAGGTTGGCCTCTGAGATTCTCTGTGTATTTGTTCCTGCTTGAGTTTGCCGTTGAGATGCGTATCCCGATTTAACATTATATCTCTTTACTAGAGAAACACCCAATGATAGCATCGGGCGTTATTAAGTACACTGGGCCTGATATTTAAAGCATATGCAGCATCTTCCGCTCTCCATCAAAGCTTTAACCTTACTCTCATCCCATGTACCCATATGGTCTGTGATCAGATCTCGAATAGTCAGCTTATTTATTTGCGCATATCTTATCTTCACAATTATTTAGTACATATCTAAAAATTATGATATACTTTATAATTAACTCTACACATGACAATATATTTTATATTATTTTTTTATTTTTAACAACATATAAAACATTAGAAATACTCATGCATATCATTAAAATAAATAGTATTAAAATATAATATTAAATAATAATAAAAATAGAATATTTATAATTTTTTAAAATATTATTTAAATCTCATTATCATACATTATATTATAAATAAGATTTTAAAAATTTTTAATTTTTTTAATATATAATATATATATATATATATATTTTAAATTGTAATACAGTTTATTTTTTGACATGCTACAAATTTTAGAAATTCTGCATTTAGTTTTATAGTTGATAACTATAAAAAAAATATACAAATTGATTCAGACATATCTTAATGAAATATAATAAATAATCGTATACATATCTTTCTTAATAAATAATTTAAAATACAGATAAGTATCTTAATTTTTATTTTAAATAAATTAACATTATATTGAAACGTTCATATGAAAATAATAAAATCTAAAAATATTTAAAAAAATATATTATATACAGGTTTAAAGTTAAATTTTTATTACTCACACATTGCACATCGTACACGCAAACAGCTTTTCGTTAATAATACAATTAGAAAAGCATTTAAGAAATTTAAAATGATTTGCTTATATTCATTATTCATATACTGTATTGTTAATGTGGTGACTGTCTATAGTATATGTTTGCTATTTTTCTACAGACGGGGATATAGTAGAATGGCGAACCACCACATTTTACTATTTTGCTTAATTTGTGCGTTTTGTTGACAAAACATTTGAATCTAGTCATTTTTATTGTTGACAGAAGTCATTTTTATTTTAAAATACAGTAGGTTATCTGGAATGCATGTGAAACTGTTGATAAATAGAAATAATGAAAACTAGATTATTACCTCAGATTCTCTCATATGTTTTGAGTATATTTTTTGGAGAGAATCGGTGAACAACAAATTTTGGACAAAATTGTGGAATATTATCATTAATTATGCACATATACTCAAAAGTATTGCACTGACCTTGACAAAGGTGAATATCATGATCAATTTGTTTCACTGAAATTGTGAGGTTACGCTATTAGTTATAATAGCTACACAAGATTTGTCATAGTGTTCTGACAGCATTATGAATATCTAGTCTAGCTTTCTGATACTGTTATACAGGTTCTACAGGTCTTTCCATGCGGCATTAAAGCTCCATAAAAATCACCATGACGAGTGTTATCATACCTTCCAACATTGCGAGAGAGACAGTATTAGAAAGCCAGACATTCAGTACTTACTATATATAAAGTTAGGGTTTATAATGCTTCCTAAACCCTAAAACCACAGGTGGGGTGTTGAAACCATCAGGATTCTTCGGTAGTTCCTAAGGTCAAACGATCATCGTACTCGAGCAACCTGGCAGAAATGAAATCAAGTAAAAGAGATGATGTGGGAATCAATCACCTCTTCTCACGTTCTGTAAACTCCAACCAGAGCTTCGGCCTTGTCATAGAAGCTGTCCTTGAGAGATATTACATGCTTTGGAAGCCATGCATCCTGATTGTCACGTGTTGTGGCTTGGCAGACTTGCTACGAATAAACTGAGCAACTTTTGCAACGTTTAAATTATCGAGCGCAAGCATCCACTTCATCCGATATGAAGAAAGGCCAAGGCCTATAGCTGAGATAGATGGAAAGCAGTCCACCCAGTGGATGTGTATTACTCTTGGTTAGCTGCTTGTAGATCTCGTCAATGATGCTAGAAATGTGGTTAAAAGCTTCCATAAATAGCACAAAACAGTTTGCAGTCAGCAGCAAAAGCTCTAATCAGTTACTGAGTGCACTTGTGTGGTGCATTCTATCCAAACAGTAACTCTATCATGGTGATTTCCCACAGAACTAGAATCTTCAGACTTTACTTGTCCAGTTTTGGTTCCACCATAAAGTCATAAGGTAGGCTTTAGTGGACCTATACTCAGAGATACAAAATCTTTGGGAAAGGATTTTGATGAGTCTCCATTTTACCTTAGAATGTATCTGACGATTGAGTTTGTTTTCTTCATTAATCACGTATGTTAGCAACACCAACAGACTGGCTAAAATCCTTATAGATACGGTCTTTATCTGCATATCTCGATAGATCAATCTTTCCAGTTCTTGTTCATATTCTTCTTTCTTTTCATCAGTCCTGCACAACTGAAATGTTGAATCTAAGAAAGGCACTTTTTAAAGCAGCTGGTGACAACTCAATACTCAAAACCTTCAATTTTGTTATCATCCCATTTGTTAGACTTTGCTTCCATTCCACAGTGGTACCACAGTCATTGTGTCCATCCTTTGTGAGTAATATGCCATCAACAGTAACAACTGGAAATAAGAGAATCAGGATATGTAGAAAATCGAGTGAAAGCAGGAACACTGTTACCTTTTATATTCTCTCTCCAGTCCAGCTAAGAACCTTGGCTTCTTCAAGATCGTCCAAACAATTTCAAGCTACCCACAACTATGCACGCAATGCAGCCGAACATTAATTAATTAATTTCACTTTGATTATCAGCTGAGAGAGAGGATTATGGAAAAAAAAGATGCACAACTTTAGAACAAAACAACAAGCATATAGGAAATACCTTGATGCATCCATAGCAACAGTAACTGCAAGGTTGTACTAATATTATCTCTCTCATTTGCATATCTTTCCGCCGTTAGATCACTCAACTGGTCTTCAGTTTTTCAGATGCATTTCTGTGCATCGTAGAAGCAAGCGGGTTAGAAACTATCGGATTACAATAAAAATACCGAGAATCAGGAAAAAACAGGATGCATTTCGCCTAGCTCAAAAATGGGTTTATTCAAAATAGCAACAAAACAAACTTTTTTTTTTTTGCTAAGGATTTGAATTTCATATAAATATGAGAAGTGTTTGTAAAGCTTTACAAAAATTTAAACTAAATAGGATGCACTTTGGCCAAAAAGAATAAAAATAAAGTGTAACCCATAAAAAAAGAAGACTCTAATCAAGTCTTTAGCTACGATAGCATAAGGTTTTTGAACTCTTCTTGTTGAGTTGTTTCCCCAAGATTATAGCTCTGATGCTGCCAACAAAACAAACTTGAAAGACCAAGAAGTTACGAGCCCTTAACAAGTATCCGTAAAGATTGCAGCTTCCCATTATACTCATCCCAACCCTATTATCAATCTGATGCTCACTCCCCACCAGCACTAGTAATCGTTCGAGTGAAACAAAGCTCTACACCACCATCGTCAAGGAGATAGACAAGCCCTAACAAAAACTCTCCTCCCTCTCTGCTCCTTCTCTGGATCATCGAAGGCGTTAGATTAGATCCTTAAGCTGAGAGCCGGCGAAGCTGACCGGTGCGAACTCCAGAGGACGAAGCTGATCCCGTCCATTACTGTAACATTCCAGTTTATGGTATAAGTAGAAAGGTTTGTGAGAATTGATTTGGCTACTATGTCATCAAAGTGGCACTTACTTTTTCTGGCAAATGTTCATTTAGAACTCTACAGTTAAGTGTGCTTATGCTGGAGTAGTGAAATGATGGGTGACCTATCGGAAAGTGATTTGCGATACCGTGTAAGTGAGACCAAAACACAAGAAAATATCGTGTGGTGATTGCAGGGTAAACAAAACTTTCTAAAATTAACGCACGACCGTCAGACGGAATGGGATCCACGGACCGGAGTAAATGGGAGTGGGAGGCCTATTAACTGTGGACTGTCGGGGCGTTACAACTAGTTCTTGCGCAACTGATATACCAGTTTCTGGCAATAAGTACACAAAGAAAATTGTAAGGCTTTGCACATAATGCCTGATGCCTGCAATAAAAAATTGAAACTATTTTCTTCTCCATGGAAAGGAATAAGTTGCACTATCAGTTTATTAAGGTAGACAAATATGTGGCTTTCTTACGAACTTCTTTGCAAGTGAAAATCTAAGCACATACAAGGCACTCCGTTTTAAACACATATACCAAAGACAATCCTACATATAAAAGGATTATGATGTGTGATCAATGTAGTTGTATAATTAGGAAAATGATTGTCAATGGATTTGGTGATAAGAGATTAAAGATAATTCCCAAGCCACATGCATGCATCACAGAAGAAGTAACTTCAAAGATCCAGACAGAGTTTAAGATACATACATTGGATTCCATGAGGGACATTTTATTAGGGGAAAGACGTACAAGAAAGAAGAGAGATGCCATGAACATAGATAAGAGGGCATCAGGTTGACAAAATAAAAAAAATATGCGGATTAGCATAGTATAAACTTTTGTTAGAATCTAGATCCGCCACCATTTTGCTAGCAAAACTCAATAATTTCACATCCTGAAAATGCATCTGTTATGAGGTACAAAATCTAAGAGCATGATTATCCGGGATCGTTAAGAGGGTTCGTTGAACTGTTCGTGCGGGCTCCATCTAACACGTTGGACCGCGTGAACAGTGCAAAAACTACTTTTTAAACTATTAAATAAGAACCGTTTGTTAAGGGTTTTTACAACTGTTTTGCGGACTTCATTAACACGTGGCGGTCTGCGATTGGTTCGTTTTTAATTTTTTTTTTAATCAGCAAAAAAAAAATTTAAGAACCTCATTTGGGGTTTTAGGGATAATGATTGTCCTAACGAACAATGCCATAACTAAAATGGTACAAGGCCTTGTCCAAGTGTTAGATTTTCCCACGGCCCAACTCTTCTTCCGAGAGTAAATAGATCTGGTGCTGCTCAGTTTTCAGGCTGTACAAAGGCAACCTTGTAACCTGCAGACACAGATGGTAGACAAGCACCAATGAACCTGTACATATGTTCTGCAACGTCTCCCACAACTAGTATCAGATTTGCTGGTGGAGGATGATCAAGTGCCCAGCTAAAAACGCCTGTAAAAAACGCACCATATCTCTGGCCTTTATCTCCTGAAACCACACACAAAAACTATTATCGATAAACTGTCAATTCAAAAAAAAAAAAACATAAGAAGAACGGAGTTCACCTGGCCTTGTGGGATTCATCACAACTGCGGGCAGTGTACGTCCTACATTTTCATTTTTTTCTTGATGCCCTAAGCTCATTTAAAACTTTATGCCCTTATTATTACAATGTCCTATATGTAAATAAAATTATCAATTAAAATCATGATGTCCTAAGCGGTTACTTACCTTAGCTTATGCTCCGGACCAGCCCTGGCTGGGGTGGGTGTTCACTTCTTGAAATGATATCTATAAAAAAGGGATCTTAATTAAAAATGTAAAATGATAGGGAGATCAAGATACAGAAACATGGAAGTAAATTCACCTGGTGATTCATTTTCATAGATATCTCTTGCACATTTGTCATCCAACTGGAACCATATACATAAACAGTTAAAACAAAGAAAGAGACAAGAGGAGGGTTTTAAAGAAGTCACCTGCTGGTGTGCGATTGACAACTCTACCAGTGGATGAGTCAAAGCCAACCATGATATCTTTACGACTTCCGTACACAAATATAGACGTCAAACCATGGTAACTTCATGTTTATTGTAAGTTCTTAACATGGGGTTCTTAATTTTTTTAAGAAATTATTTCTTAATTTTTTATAATAAAAAGTAAGAACTGTAAGAAAAATTATAAGTTTAAGATCCCGATCCGGATAAAAATATCCTTAAGAGCCCATCTGATATTTTTTGGAAACTGAAAGCACGTTGAGACCGCAAGGAATTTTGCAATCCTCTGCGTCCCAGAACACGACCGTCCCAGCCTTCTCGAATCTCTCGCCCTTGCATTTGGAAATCAGTGGGAGGGGATTTAGAGAAGAAGAGTTATTTAACTGCAACCCGTGACCAATTTAGGTCATAAATAAGTTACGGTCGTTAGAGAGAGAGGATAATTCGTTGGAAATTTGAGGTATTTAAATTAAATTTATTTTATTACAAATGAATTCAATAAAGTTAATAAATTATTTTTTATTAAGATGTTGAAAAACTGTAGTATGATATATGTTAAACAGATTTTTTTTTTAAATGATTAGGAAGTTCTAGACATACAATTTCATGACGATACAAACAGTACTCCCTCTGTTTCTAAATATTACACATTTTAAAATTTTCACAAATATTAAAAAATTATTATTTAGCTATTAGTGCATGAAAATTTTAAAATATAACAGTTTTCCATAAACTTTAACCAATATCAATTCAATAATTTCAAAATTTTCAATTAATATTTCTTGGAAATTTACAATTCATTATTAAAAGTACATAAAAATCTAGAACATTGATCTTTTAGAAACAAATAAAAAGTGTTAAAACATATATTATTTAGAACCAGAGGAAGTATAAAATTATCTGTCGTTAAGATATCAAATCTACTTAAATTAGTTTTATAATTAAAAAATTAAGCTATAATGTTATTTGAGGGGGTTTTGTGATCAAAACTTAAACATTGAAATGATAACCATCACCCTACAAGATGTATTGATCTCATGTTTATACACATGTACTGATCTCATGTATTTGCCTAAGATAATTTTACTGATCTAATGTATTTTACATGATAAACAATAGCAGTGCCACAACAACCACTAAGTCATTCACCCACCATATAGGGAAGGGGGTTAGAGAAGCAGTAGCAAATGAAGTAGCAACAATGGTATAGGAATAAGCCGTTACAATCCTTACCAGTAATTTCACATTCTCTCTTCTTTATTTGAAAAACACTTTAGACAAAGTTACCAATACAAATGGGCTGTTGGGGATGTTACTGACCGGAATAACTTGACTCCAGTCGCCTTGATGGAGAGAGTTGCATTGGCTAAAATTTTGTATCAAAATGAACCAACAAAGCCTGATCATAGGTAACACGGCAGTCTTGACCAGTGTTAATTTGATATTTAGACCTTTTGACTTTCTGGTGATCAGTGAGAATTCTCTTTGTTTAGCTGTATGTGCTACTCCTTTTAAGATCAAGAACATCTTATAACTGTTATATGTAGTCAGAACTTTTGATGTTTTTTATCGTTTCTGTGTTCTTTATTCAACTAGAGCTGTTCCCTGCGCTGTTTTCTCTCAATCACCTATTGGACACAGTGGGTTTAACTGAAGAGCAGGTACGTATGATACATGGTTGTAAAATATAGTTTATCATATGTGTGAGGTGTCACTGCTTATAATTCTTAAGAGACGTGTTTGCAGGGCCATAGAACAATATGGGACATCGATGTTTTCACATCAAACTTTAAGCCATTGAAGGCCTACGCTTTGAGGACTTCCAGACCGGGTGCTTTCAGGAGTATGATTTAAGATGATTTTTTTTCTTTCAATATTTTCCCAAATGTATATTTTTGTGTGACTGGCTCGAGCCAGCTCTAAACTACTTTAGACCGACTTGCTTGAGCCATGCTGGTCCAGTTGACACCCTTCCGGCCTTCCATGTCGAGAGTTGATTACATTATCTAGATATTACTACACAAATATTTATTTACTCTATATAATAATAATTTTTTAAAAAAATTGTATGATGATGTAATTGTGTTATCCAATATAAAAAATATAAAATTTAGATTTTGGAGACATTTTTTCAGCTCAATTTTTTTTTGTAACATCAATTCTTTTACATTTCTCTATCTTCAGGATTTGAGTCCTGTTTCATAATTTTTTTTGAAAGTATTAGATATTTATCATCAATATATTATTTAGTTTATAAATACTTATATTACAGTAATAGTGTAATACAATAAACTACAGTTCCTTTTATAAAGAAATATTTTTTATCACCAAACTGAAACTAACATTTTTTTTTAAATGCGTATATTAAAAGACTTATACTTTGTTTAGTCAAAAAGATTAGTACACTACTTTAAAAGTATAAAATCTACGAGGAATATATTTATTTTCTTTCCAAAAGTGACAATTAATATTTTGCACGGCAATGCGAATGAATTCTTTCCATGTTCTGGTGAAATAATGCAATTAATATATATTTATTGCTTATCTGGTCATGATTCAAAATGATTCTTGTTTCCCTTTCGCTTTTTACTAGAAGTAGTAATTAATTACTCCTAATTGGCATGAAGTAACTACAGTGGATTGAAAGTGTAATAAAGCACATCAAGTCACGTGCCGTATTTCGCAAAACCAAGGGCAAATCAGTAATTTAACATCAACCCTTTTTCGCTAGCTGAGCGGTTACGTTTCTCTCTCCTTTTTAATAAACTTTTAACACCATTTTTTTTTTTGCTTTCAGTGTTGGAAAACAATTGCGCGAAAACACCATTTTCATCTCCCGCCGCTACCTTCCCTCCCTTCTCCTTCTTCCTTCCTTTTTTTTTTTAAAAACTTTTCATCTCTCATCTAACCACTCCAAACTCTCTCTCTTCAACCTTCACCATGCAGCCTAGCCTCAGCCTCACATCTCCCCAACCACGGCCCAAGCCGCGATCTCCGCCGCCCTTAAATCCCAACGCCTCCGTAAAAACCGCGGAAGCTACAGCTGCAGCCGATGCGGCCAACCCAAGAAAGGCCACGTCTGCCACCTCCCTCCTCTCGACGTCCCCACCACTCCAATCGCTCCGGAGCCAGTCACAACCATCCCCGCCGCCGCCTCCTCCACTCGTCCCCCCGCGCCGGTGCGTCAGTCTTTCACTCTCCCACGCGCGCCTTATCTTTCGACGACGCCGATGCTCCGATCTGTCGACGGATCTGGATGTTGTTCAGCGGGGAGGTTTCACGCGGCGTGTCTATGGGAGGTGCTTAAGAGGCTGCCTCCTTCTGGTTTACTAATGGCGGCTAGGGTTTGTAGAGGATGGAGAGAGACTGCGAGGAAGATTTGGAAAGCTGCGGAGGAGCTTAGGATCACGGTTCCGGAGAGAGCTCAGATTGGTTTACGTTGGATCTTTACTGCAAAAGTGTCCTGCACTCATTAGACTCTCACTTAAACTCGAGAGGTGGATTATTAAGACACATAAGTGTTACTAATTGCAATTTAATGCTAAAAATACATGCTTTCTGATTGATTTGTTCTTGTTTGATTGTCTATCTGCAGTGATTTTGACGCGACAACTCTGGCCTGTATTGCTTTCTCTTGCCCTAGTCTTGAAGTTTTGGAGATTTCAACTTCTGGTGCAGCTGTTAATAGGATCTCTGGGTAATAATAGTCTTTGAAACCTATGTGTAATTTCACCAGGGGGCAATGACAAACTTTTTTAGCTATGAATGTATGTGTAGATACTATTGGCTCTGGTTTCTATTGATTTATGGTTTTGATCTGTTTAAGACAATTGCTTGCTCTTTTCTGGATCTGTTTCTTGATTGTTTTGTTTTGTTGTGTGTATAGGGATGAGCTTGGTCGCTTTGTTACTAATAAACGTGGACTTAGAAGCCTTAAGATGGAAGGATGTTCCAACTTGGGAGGGTTTTCACTCTCTTCACTAAGCCTATCTACTCTCTGGCTTGAGGATCTTCATTCTCTCTCGAAGATGGTAATTCAGTTACCTCTTTTTGTCTTCCTCGTGTGAAGTTTTGTTACAAACCACAGTGTTTTGTTCTATATTTTGTCAGGTCTTTAACTGTCCGAACCTGATAGAAATATCACTGGTGTTTTCTCAAGAAGATGATTCAACTGATCTTGTAACAATGATAGATGGTTTGGGAAGGAACTTGCCACTAGATTGCAGAATATTCACATGGCCTCTCTGAAGCTTTCACATACTTTTGTACTTGCTCTTACTGCTGTGAATTCAGGTTTGTCCAGCATTTCTGTTTCCTGTCTTGGTTTTGTTGTACAAATCATTGATTAAGCAGTAGTTCTTTAGAATTGATGATGTCAGTTTCTATTTTTGTCCAGGGAGTTGAGAATGCTGTCGCTAGTTTTTGGGATAGATATCACTGATGCATCTGTAGCTGCCATTTCCCTCAAGCTACACCAAACCTTGAACTGCTTTGATCTGAGTGGGTATGTTTCTTCTTGCTCAGTATATCATATCTATATCTCTAATGGTTCAGTGTGGTTTATTCACATGAAGAGTGTATGTTGAGATATCATTTTTTTGTTTGTTGGTTACATAGTTCCAGCATTACTGATACTGGCCTTGGGATGATCTGCGATGTCTTACCTGATACACTTTCAAAATTACTTGTTGCTCTTTGTCCCAACATTACATCAAGTAAATTCTTGATCTTTGGTTTGTATGCAATGTATAATTCTCAAGTCATGTGTCTATTCCCTGGTTTCTCATTTCTTGTACAATGTAAATTTGGTAGGTGGCATTCAGTTGCTACTGCTCAACTGCCTCTTCTTGAGCTAATGGATTGTGGCATGACTCTGTCTGATCCCAGTTCAGATAATCTAACCTCTGAAGACAAGAGTTCAACCCCACAAAAACATCAGGCTACAATCAGAAGATGTTTATTAAACATAAACGGTTGAAGAAACTCAGTTTGTGGGGATGCTCCAGTTTAGATGTGAGATTCCTCATCTATGCTCTCGAAAAGAGTTCTCTCTAAATTACATCTTCCAATAGTTTTGGTGTTTTGATGCAGGCTTTGTTCCTAAACTGCTCAGAGCTCATGGACCTGAATTTAAACTCATGCAGCAATTTGCAACCTGAGAGTTTGGTGCTCCAGTGTCCAAATTTGAAACTTGTGTACGCATCAAGATGTGAAAACCTATTAATAGGAGCTATCGAAAAACAGGTAATCCCTTGGACAATAACAACTGTCTACACACTAGGATCAAAGAAAACCATTCGCAGTTATCTGATAAAAAAATGTGTTTCTTTCTGATTGGGATTTTTTTTGGTTTTAGGTCAAAGAACCTTTAAAAAGTATAGAAATAATTATTTATATGATTACAGCTTTTTAACCATATATGACAAAAGTATGTAAAATGTAACAAATTTCAATTTGGTTTGGTTACAGTAAATCAAGTATAGCTTGCTTTATTGTTATAGTTTGAACATTTTTGGCTAGGATTCTATTTGGTTTGGTTTGGTTAAATTTAGTCTGTATGTCTACTCCTTCACATGTGTTCTGTTAATAATATAATCTCTCAAGTCACTTCCAGACCAAAGCCTTAGTAAGCCACTTATTATACTTGTTGGATAGGTTTCTCAGAACTGTGCGGCTGGTGAAAACCATATGCCACTGAAACGCTTGGCTGATGCGTCGAAAAGGATTCAGGCTCCACGTCACTATACCAAGAGGTGATTTTTTTTCAACTTTATTAATATCTTTTTTTTTCGTGAGAAAAGAATATGAAAAATATGTTACTGAGAGAGTTTGTTGTTTGCAGACAAGAGAAGATGAGAATTATCCAAGGAAGAGAAGGAAGTTTGAGAGAGGAGTGTGTACCATTATACATTAGAACTCTCTACTAATAAACTCTCTTGGACTCGTTCTTCTACCAGCTCTATTTAAATGTACATCTGATATATGTTGGATTACGTATGTTGCTGTTTATTACTTGTGACCTTTTACATGTTTAATCTTTGTTTTCCAATTAGGTTGAATAATAAGTTGTATAATTAAAGTTTTTTTGTTAACAACTGTATAATTAAAGTTCTGCACTAGATTTTTATAATTTATATATAGTAAGATATATTCTAATGATGTTTTTAGAAAAATGAACTTTTTAAATATTTGTGCTTTTAAACACAACATTTTGTATTGTGAAGTAATCTTTTTTCTTAATCTAAATAGACTATTACATTAACTTAACCAAAATTAAAAATTGTAGGTATAACTAAAGTATAAATAACAATATGAATGAAAATTGTTTGGAAACATGAATAACAATATAAAAAAAGTAGTGTCATTTTAATTTTTTCATTAATATAAATACATTAATTTTTTTCCATATTTCATTAATTATATTACCTTAACAATACATTACATCATTAATTATATTACTATAATTACAATAGTGCAAAATTATATTTATTAGTTAATCAATATTAATTTTGTGTCAATTATAAAATCAAAAATGTAAAATAACTTAGTTTTTCGTATGGTTAAAGGTTCGGTTTACATTGTTTTACTAAATTTTTTATTTATTTTAGTTTCAATTGGTAAAAAATTACGTAGTCAAAAACATAATTCAAAATATCTGTTTTGTGAATAAAATAATTACTTAAATCAAAATAATAAAAATGTATTACATTTATTTTCACTTAATATTTCACTCCATATAATTATTTTACTAAATAAAAAACTCTTTTTATTTCACTTAATTTCGCCAAATACATATAAATAGTCCTTTTATTAGTTTATAAAATCAGTTAGACATGAACATTAGCTATCTGTTTAGGTATGAATTGTTCCTTTTCGGTACTGTTTTTTTTTGAACTTAGGCATTGCGTAAATATTATAAATTTATGTATGGTTTTGAGTTGAGTCCTTCTGAGTTTGGAAAAATTCGATTATGATGTATAGGAACATGAAACTATCTAAATAACAAATGTATTTGAAACGAGTTTGGATATTTGTATCAAAATAACTATATTATCCGATTTGGTCCAAGTCTTTTAAATTCAACTAGATTTTGACCTGCGCTTTCAAAGCGCGGATTTGTTTTTGGATAAAAATGTTAATTGATATGTAATTGTATTTTTGATATACATATCTATGTTAAAAATATATATTCAGTATTTTCATATCAGATTCGGACCCACGACTGAACTGTAAATCATGTGATCCGTATATATCTTGTTCAAATTTATTGAAAATTTGTTAATTAAAATTTGATAAAAATCGGTAAAAATCTAAAAAAATATGATTAACATGTAAAGTAATCATGGTTGACCCATTAAAACTTTAAATAAAAGTTATAATATTTCTAAAACTAAATTTTTATATACTTTTAAATTGTACATATAATTGAAAAAAAAAACTATTAGATTTGTAGTTTTTTGTACTTCGACGATTTTTTACTATTCAAAAAATGAAAAGTGATATTAGAGAAGACAAAAATGTATTTATATGACAATATTAGTTTTTTAATTTGTATTGTTTAAGAATAAGTTTAAAGATGTCGGATCATATAAGAAATATTTCAACATATTATTTTTTACTATTTTGAATATATAAATCGAAATCATTAGAAAAAATTAAGATATGTTAAAAACATATTTAAAAAATAATTGGTTAAATAAGTTAAGATCTATAAACATTAATGTTTGTTTTTATAAAATAATATTATCTTATTAAAAAAATCTTAATAATCACCCCATTTAAATTTTACTATAAATAAGGAGAGAATTTAGGGTAATTTTGTTATAAATATAAATGCATTATGTTTAAAGATAATATTGTAGGAGACATTAATTATATTATATAGTATTTTTATTTTTTTTACCTAGAAGCAAGTTGGGTCCAAAATTTATGCTTTTGTTTTAATAGTATTGATTTGTTATATTACAACACATTTAATATATATAACATTAATTATGAAAAATAAATAGCAATGTATAAAAATACAAAAATCAATTTTCCAGCTGGTCAATCTCTAGTTATTATTAATAATACAGACCAAAGTCACCAAGGTCCAAAATGAAACGTGACAACGCCTGAACACTGGTGGCTGGTAGATATTCCTCACCAACCTCTTAGCATATCCCAACGTGTAATAGAATAGGTTCGACAAATAACACTCTGTTCCTTCCTCAAACCCTGTCATCTCAACGACCGAACATTTTATCCGTTAAATTTGATTTAATCCGTTATTTGTTTTGATTTGATCCGTAAAATCTGGATATCTGTAATTATCAAAACAAAGCAAATACCAAAAGTTAATATCCGTTAAAACCGAATCAAACCACAAATACTAAAAAAATTGGAGTCGGATATCCGATTCGATCCGACATTATACAAATAGATGTATATCTATAAATAAATATAGTTTTTTATATGTAAAATTTTATAAAATTATTATTTTAACATATCATTTTATTAATTTTATTTAAAATTTACTTATAAAATATTTATAAAAAATGATTTTTTAAAAAAAAAAATATGTGTTTATAATAAAATTGATTAATTTTAGAAATTTATGAAACATATAATTTCATTAAGTTTTATTTGTCATTTTATATTATGTAAATATATTTTTTTAAAATAATTTTTATAGTTTTCTCAATTTACTTGTATTAAACAAATTAGATGATATATTCGTAAATATCCGTAAATATTTATAAATATCTAAAAAAAATTTGGATATAGGTATTTCTCCTATGAAAAGAAAATCAGAAAATCATATATTGTTATTCATGTCCACCCCTAGTATCTCCATAACTCTCTTTCAGTGGCGGTTGCGTTCAAATCCGGCGTCTGCTTCCTCCGCTCCCCAAAACCCTAAACCGGAACACCCCCCCCCATTCTTCTCCTGCATCCTCGCTCTCTTTCAAGAGATTGATGCCTCCCATGGCTGCTCTCTCCACCTCTTCTCCTACCCTTGGCCTCGCTGATACTTTCACAGAGCTCAGAAAACAAGGCAAATTAAGAGACTTTCCCTATGTCTGAAAATCTCAATCCTGTTGATGCATCGTATTAATCTTACCGTTTGTATAAGTGTGAAGGTAGCATTCATACCGTACATCACAGCTGGTGATCCAGATCTTTCTACTACTGCAGAAGCATTGAAAGTTCTTGACGCTTGTGGCTCTGACATTATCGAACTTGGTGTTCCTTACTCTGACCCTTTAGCTGATGGTCCTGTTATTCAGGTTTAATCAAAACCCATCAATCAAAATGCAACCTTTATGCTGTTACGGTCCTAAAGTTTTCACTTTTTTATTGATCATCTTGCTTTGTTGGATTAGGCTGCGGCTACAAGGTCTCTGGAGAAAGGGACCAACCTTGATAACATTCTTGACATGTTAGATAAGGTGAATTTTAGTTTCTCAAGTAGTGATGTGTTTGTGTCCCCTGTCAAGTATATGTATTCTTATTGTTGACTTGGTGCAGGTTCTTCCAGAAATATCGTGTCCAGTTTCGCTGTTCACGTATTACAACCCGATTATTAAACGTGGTTGGGGAAGTTCATGGCTAGCATCAGAGATGTTGGTGTACAGCGTCTTGTGGTTCCTGATGTTCCTCTTGAGGAAACTGAGATGCTTAGAAAAGAAGCCCTTAACAACAACATTGAACTGGTAACACATATGCTTTTGAAATATCAAGATTCTCAGTCTTGTTAATAGCAGCATAACCACAAGAAATTAGTGAAACATGTCTATATATTTAGATTCAATCTTATTTACTTTAGTCTGTGTAAAGATTTTAGCTGATATAAATAGCAGAAGCCACTGTTTAGCAGAGGCACTGAAACTGTACATGTCTTTTTTTTCTGGCAGCCTCTTTTAGTAAGATAATGTTCATTCATGTTTTGTAATCAAGGTTCTGCTCACTACACCAGCCACACCAACAGAGCGAATGAAGCGAATTGTTGAAGCATCAGAAGGATTTATTTACCTTGTAAGATCGATCCCTCTTTGTGTATCTTTCTCCATCTCCAAGATAGTCACATGTGTTTTTTTTATCTGAAAAAATGTATTGACCTTGCTATTGGGTTTGATAGGTGAGTTCAATAGGAGTGACTGGTGCACGAGCATCTGTAAGCGGAAAGGTTCAGTCCCTCTTGAAGGATATCAAAGAGGTCTAATACCTCATCTGTTACATGTTTCTTCATTATCTTGAAACTATGTGTAAATGCTCAAACTATTTGGCCGTTTGTAATTCCAATGCAGGCAACAGACAAGCCAGTAGCGGTTGGTTTTGGAATATCAAAGCCTGAGCATGTGAAACAGGTCCTAAACCCTTAAAAAGAAGGTTTCTTATGTTGTAGCTGTGTTGGTTATTTGGTGAACTCTTTTATTAATTGTGTGAACAGATAGCTGGTTGGGGAGCTGATGGAGTGATTGTAGGCAGTGCAATGGTGAGGCTTTTGGGAGATGCTAAATCACCAGAGGAAGGGCTCAAAGAGCTTGAGAGTCTCACAAAGTCTCTCAAATCCGCTCTTCTTTGAATGGCAGAACATTTGCAGAAAAGCATTATTGATTGGTGTCTTTTTTTTTCTTTCACTAATTTGCATGTAATGTGTGAAAATGATGTTCAAAACTACTGAGACATTTAAAGTATGATCAAACCAGTTGGTGGGTTTCAAAGTTTCACAAATTTAAAGCAATTTCTATCTGTCATTCCTATTCAATTGGATTTAATATTGATTTGATGAAACTTTACAACACCAAAAATATTTAAAATTACTAAGAATGAATTGTCCGAAAAATGGAATAGGCTAAATATCTTTACATAAAGTATCAGATGTTTTTATTCGAACCATTCGATAATTAATCTTAATTACTTGAAATTATTGAATGGGTTTGAAGAATCTAATTTTCGGATAAAAGCTGGTTCTTAATCTTACTATTCAAACCGAAATGTTAACCAAACAATAAAACCGAAATCAATATAAACTTTATAAATATCGGAATCATTCACATCAGATACCTAAAAAATTGAAGGAACTTAACAAACCAAACAATCAAACCGAAATCAATATAAATTTTATAAATATGGGTACCGTTGTTATATTTCTGTTACATCAAATACCCAAAAATTGAAGGAACTAAACAAACCATAAACCGAATGCTCCTGTTGAGAAGAAGCATTTTTCTATTAGGTCGGTTAACTATTAACTTAATTAATCATCGAGCTAAAGGGGGAATCATTGAACCATCCCAATTGGTATTCCATTCGTTCCATCTAAATGTCTTTGTAAAATAAAACTGTATTATAAAATAAGTGTTTTTGTTTACAAAAATAATATTTTAACAGATAATTTATTTTATGTACTACTCCATTCGTTATAAGTGATGTTTTTTTTTTATGTTTCAAATATATAATATTTTTATATTTTAATGTAATTTTAATTTATTAAAAAAAAACCAACAAATTATTGTGATCTATTTTGTAACTGATTTACTAATTTTTAATTAATATTCTACTGATACTTTCTAAATAAAAAATAAGTTTTTTTTTAAATAATTATTCACTATTCTAAAACATCATGTATTTTAAAACATAACGAATATATAATTCTTTATTTTCTTTGTTTTATTTATTATTGACAAATCTCTCAAATATTTTTTTGAAGTTTTTGTTACAAAAATTAAACTTTAAAGAATAAAAAGATCAAAATAGACTTTTTTTTATTTTAAAAAATTTAATATATATATTTTTTTAGTTTTAAACCTCACCTCCAAAACTCTAATCCATAATTCTAAACCCTAAGTTTAAATTAGTTAATCTAAAGGATATAAATGTATATTTACACTCTTTAATAAAATTTATTTTAGGAAAATTTGGAGAAATGCATCTAGGTAAGATTTTAATTTGAAAACTACACTTTTTTTTAAGTTTTTTGAAAAATAGTTTTAGTATATATAAATTACCAAATTGCCCAAAATATTTCTTAATTATTTATCATCTATTTTTCTTTTTTTTATCACTATCATTATAATTTATATTTTTTTCAAAGTAACAACTTTAACAAAAATTAGATTTTTTTTCAAAAACGAAATCTTTGGAATATCTAAACATTATTCTTTTAAATATATCTTAAACATAAAAAAAGGAAAAAAAACTTTGGCGACGTCCTCTTTTCATCTTCTTAGCATGCTTCTCTTCTGAAAATTTTCTTCTTTCTCCAGTTTCAATGTTTCATAGATCCTTCCTCTCATCTCATTCATAGGTTTGTTAATTCATGAATCATATTTCGTTTTCTATTTCTGCATCAGTTTTATTCTGAAAATATATTTCTTTTTTTGTTTTTTTTTTTTTCTTTTAGGAAGATCATGCTGCATATATCCTCACCTTTTGTAAACTTTCAAAGTTTTTGTCAAGATGATTTAACTTAGCTTTTACCCTAGAAATTTCAGAATTAAGCTCTATGAATCCTATTTTAGACTTTCTTCCAACTTTATCATATACACATGAAAGTAATCTTTGGATAACACTTCAATGCAACTAACACCATTTGTTTTCTTGATTTTAAAAATGTTGTTGTGTGTTTGTTCTCCTTGTGCCTTTCTTTTTCCATTACTTTCCTTTTGAATCATGTACGTGTCTACCTAAATGGCACAAATGGAACATATTTGTAAAATATAAGAAGAAAATTATTGGCTTTATTTTCATAAAGCATTTACGTAAAATCTGAAGAAGAACAAGTCGATGTAAACCCACACTCCAAACATTAAAATCTGGCGCATTCATTATTGAGTTTGTAAATAAAAAGAACAAGTCTATGTTATTAAAACTTAACGCTAACATTGAAAATCAAACAACTTACTTGGTAAATAATTGACTTCTAGGAAGAATGAATATTTTGTAGAGCAGACGTAACTTGTTTATATAAGATTAAGAAAATAAAATAAAATTCATATAAACTTCATAATAAAGTCAAAAAAAATCACAATTCATTTATTTAAGAATATTTTTGTTATTTTAAAATTTTAATAGGTAAAGTAACATAATTATCTCAATACATATATTTATCTTAAACATTAATAATTATTATATTATTATCAATTTCAAATTTATATAATTATTGAAATATATAATTTGGATAAAAATGTCAATTCACATTTATTAAAGTGTAGTTTTCAAAAACTAAAATAGAAGAGGTAGTTTTCAAATTTAAACTGTTAATAGAGTAATTTACAAATTATCCCTTTATTTTAGTCATTTTTCTCCTTAAATGTTATTTTGGAGAAAAAAATCTTTTTAAGATCTATTTGTAATTATCTCTTTTATTATTGGTTAAAATATACTTAATTATATAGACAATGATATATTTATTTTCAAATTTACAAAACTAAAAAAATTAATCTGTATCCGCAAATCTCAAACAATACTTTACTATTAGTAGATTTGACTATTACATAAAATTTAAAGCATCCAATCAAACACAGTAACGTGTCAATTAATAGTAATGTCGACTCCAAGTAAGGAACACACAGAGCGAGACAAAGACCAAAAAGAACAAATCGAAGAGAGAGAGAGAGAGAGAGGCGATTGG
>CAJHQP010010026.1:0-20114 GCA_905132765.1 Moricandia arvensis
AATAGGAATTGTGTTTATTGGCTTGGTGTTGTATGAGTAGCTATTAGACCCTCATAATAGGATAGTTAGGGCGCAAGCGAGAGATGGTCTATACAATTAATCATGTTAAGGCTAGGTTTGCTAGAAACAAATGAGAGTTGATTTAGGTTTAATCTATCTGAACTTATCTATTAGGTCATTAAAGCTTGCTCAAGAACCTGATTTATCGACATAGGATCATTGCCATCGATCGACGGTCATTCCGTGTCAACAAGCGATGAGCTGAGACATTGGACTTAGGTCAAGTAGATTAGGACTCACTGCGAAACTGGTCGTTTCTTTTACATTAGATATTTGAGTTCGATGATTTATCAATTTAGCTCTATCTCTATAATTCGCTCTTTCCTGAAAACCTAGTATCTAGCATATTTATATTTATTCATCTAGTAGTTTATAAGCATGATTTCCATATTTCATTATTAGCATTAGTTCATATTTGACATTATTAGCATACTTTTTTCCGTATTTACATTTTGCGATATTCATACTGCATCTGCACCTTCTGATAAGGAATGATTTCCTTAAAACAATTACTTGTTGCAATATATATATAATCATCTAGCTTAGTCTTTAGAAATAAGAAATCTTGTTTTTGTGCCCTGTTTCTCGTTGTGGATTTGTTTCCTAAATACTACACCCTGATTTCTCTTGGCAAGGATTATTGTTTTGTGTGTTATGGATTATGTTTTAATTTGTAGTTAATTATTTATGATATTTATGACCCTGATAGAACAGTTAAACACGCACCATGTTCAGGTACCCAAGAGGTCGAGTAGGAGCAAGCGGCAAGGAGTTTAGGCGAGTTTACTTGTTTTTGTCATCATTGTCAATGTAAACTCGATTGAGATGGAATGAAAAGCATAGCATTTCGATCGAGATTGAGAAGAGAACACAAAGGTTAATCTCATCAGCGCTTGCCCACTCGCGCATAGTCGAGTTGGAGGAATAAGTTCTAACTCGCATCGGGGCGAGTTAGACGGTGTGTGGCTTCAACTGGTTTTTGATTGTTAAATTCAAAGGAAACTCCGATTGAGAGCGAAACGAAAGCGTTTCAATCGAGATTAAAAGAGAACGCAACGTGATCCAAAAGATTACTCGTTTGGTCACCAACTCGTCTGTAAGGAGAGTAGGACTGTTCTGACTCTAGTTTTGATGGCATGCTGGTGCGGTCGTTTCGTAAAGTTTCAATTTTTTCTCGCAAAAGTTAGTATCATAAATTCTAACTCGGTTCCACTTGCGCATTGATGTTCCATTAAAATATTGTCAAGTTTATTTTACGAAAACTGTTTCAGAAATGTTGTTGAGCATTAATTTACGAAAGTTATTCACAAATGTTCATGATGTTTAGTTTTATCGAAAGCTGTTTCGATAACATGTTGTGAGTAATTACAGAAATCGTTCTGTAAGCGTGATTTTTGAGTTTGGTTGTACGAGAGCCGTTTATGACAACCCACGGTCTTAGCCTCTGAAACTTTGCTTGTGATGAGCTTAACCACAGCTTAATCGGGGATTATCACGTTTCGCATTATTGATTTGAGGGGATTTTGAGTGGGGTTTTCCAGAGTAATTTAGTGACAATCATCTAGAATTCACTGAATATGTCACGTAGAATCGAAGATGACTTTTTACGAAATCTATAGGTTCCAGAAAAACGTTTTGGGCAGTGAGGGATACGATTTTCTCGTTTGCTTAGATTAGTTTTCATCAGCATTTTTACGGTTTCGAGTGATCAATAGAGATCAACTTTGTTTCTTCAAAAATCTGGTTGGAAGAACTACAGCAGTGGGGTTGTGCGCCGATTTGCTGTCTTCCTTTCTCTGTGAGTAATCTAGGGTTCGCACAACTTCTGGGAGGAAAGTTGTATTTTCCGGAAAAGTTTTCGAAAAAGTTCTTTTGTCGAATCCCTATGCGCTGAGATTTTCCAACTCGGTAATTTTACAAATTACGGGCGCGTTTGAATTATTTTATTGTTGCTTTCTGTTAGTGAGAGAAATCACGATCTGTTTCGGTAGTCGCGTGTGGTTAAAAAGTCGCGACTAGGTTTTCGATTCTCAACGCACTGCGGCGTTCGCATAAGTGTCGGCGATGGAGCAGTCCTACTGGACTTGTTTTCGCCAGCGTTGTTGCCAGCTGCGTATGTCTTTGTATTCCAGACATTGTTTCGATGAAGCGTTTTGTGGCCATGAGTTGAGAGAATACATACTCCTTCATCTAGCCCCAAACTGTCGCGGGACCGAAATCCACACCATCAATTTCCATAAATTAAGGAAAGTCAAGAAGCCCTAACTTTCCCTGAGGTCTCGGATTCTCTGCGAGCGCCAACGACAAGTAATCGAATAAACGCGGAAAGTATGAAAAGATAACAAAACGGAATCTATTAAAAAGTAGAACTTATTTTGATCCATATATAGAGCGATGCTGATCATTACAAGGATTATTCAAATCTTCGGCCGCAAGAGCTGTCAGCGAGTTACCTAGTGCTAGCAACAAAAAAACCCTTTACTTAGTTGAGTCACAGCTCGATAACAAAAGACGAAAAAGATTTAGAAAAGCTTTGGTGGTGATATCAGACTGCAACCTTATGAAAGGCTGCCAGACGTACCCCTTTTGAAGATCAAGCCGAACATAGTTCAACTATAAGAATGACCAAGAGATAAAATGTCTGAGCAAGTTCTTCTAGTAATCGAGTGGCCAGTTAATAGAAACCAATTTGGTCAAGAATTAATCTTAGGGTTTCTCTTGGTGCAATGAGTTGTAGAGTCTAAGGAAACCAGCATAGTGCTATGTACGAGCAAGCACAAGATGGACGAAACGTCTCCCGTTTCTAGTCATAAGTCTGATCTAGTACCCTATCTAGCCACCTACGTTCTAAGTTCTTACAAGTCTAAATAGTTCTCTAGGTCTAGAATCATTTGGACCCTTTCTCCTTTAGCTTTAGTTCCTTATATATGCTTATGGGTCCGTTTCCCGTTTTCTCTTTTGCCCATAGGTCGAGTTTATTTGTTCGCGGAAATATTCCTTTTACCTTGAATCTTCATCATTATCATTATCGAAACTTGACAATTTATCTTCTTGATTTCGGCGAGATTTATCTTCTTCTATGAGTAAAGATACACTTTCATTTACATTGCTGTAGTGCTCATTTTGTAATAAAATGCAAGTGGTCTTTTAGCCGCGTTATAGGCCTCATTTGGGCTGTATTTTGACGTAAATGTTGTTTAGATTTCTTTCGAAAGAAAGTTTAAGAAATACGGGACGTCGCTTTTAGCTAGGACTTCACACTTTTCGTAATAGTTTTTATACGAATACCATGAACTGCAAATGAGTCTTTGCAGTTTTTATCGTAAAGTCCCAACAATAACTCAGCATCAAGATAAAACGAGGGTGGATCGCACGAGGTCAACAGAAGGCATAAGATCTGGGTTATGTTCGTCCACCTCGCTCTCGTGAGTTAGGTTGGCCAACTGCTGAACGGGAAAGTGACCATCTTGCTGGCGTCCAACTAGACCGAATGGGTGAGTTGACCATCTCTTTCTTGGATCCACCTCGCCGAACGGGCGAGTTGACATCTTGCTGCGTCCACTCTCCGAATGGTGATTGGACCACTCTTTCCTGCGTCCAGCTCACCCGTTCGCGTGTTAGATTGGCCCAACTCGCCGAACGGGCGAGTTGACCATATTACTTGGTTCAACTCGCCCGTTATGGCGAGTTTTTACTGAGCTTCAACTCGCCGAAAGGGAAAGTTGACCGTCTTGCTTGATCCAACTCGCCTGTTCGTGAATTGGATGATCGAGCCTTACAGTTGTTTCATTTTTCAATACCCAGGATCCGTTGTTCGAAGGTTAGAGCAACCTTTCTCGAGGACTTATCGTATGAAATCATACGAAAACTTGATTTTGTCCACTCTTCTTTTCTTTAAAATATTATCTCCTCTTTTCTAAAGAGGACATTTCCGAGAATTTCAGGCGTTGATTCCGCTGTGACCGATTTGACCCCAACAATGACTACTCAACAATAATCAAAGTAGAACAATGATCAAAACATAATGCATAGATAAAATACTGAGATTCCAATAAAATATTCCCTAAGGAGTTATGAATCTTCTTCCTAGAAACCTTAAAACTATAATAGAAAACTAACTCTTCCAACTCTGCACCACACTCACACACACACACACACACACACACACACACACACATGCGCACACGCCCCCCCCCCCCCCCTTTGTGTGTAATGCATAAAGTATAAATATAAAATCCTAAAATATATGTCAAAATTCGTTAGGGGATCATCATCATTTGTCTCTAACTGGGCTTGAGATCGCATGTCTGGGATGGTTAATCGATCGATGGTAAGTGTGCAACATTGATCGATCTTGGTCCTGTACCATTGGTCGACACCAAGATAGTGTCGTTGATCGATGATGTTCTGAACTTCGACTCTCTCAGTGATCATCTGCAGTTCTTCTCTTCTAAATGTTCCAAAAGCTCCAAGTATCTCCATAAATCTCTAAAACGTACCTGAAACTGTAAAGACCTTAAAACATAACCTAGACACACATAATATACCCTAAATAGAGCCTATAACATGGGCTAAAACTGGTACTAAATAGGCTATATCAACTCCCCCAGACTTACCCTTTTACTTGTCCTTAAGCAAACAAGCCTGCGAAACAAGTTTTGAAAGTGAAGACTCACATAATGTCTAAGTATAACTGTCACCATACTCTGTTGCAGCCACATCCTATCAAGTAATTCACAGAAAAAAATTTATATACCCTATCCTAGTATAGCAACCAAATCCATTCTACAAACTTAGTGAATGCTAGTCTGACTCGCCCTCTCTACTTATTTCATTTCTTTGCATAATACAAAAAGTGGCAGGCTCTACCTTGGGCAGTATCGATAAAAGGATATATGGACTATTACCCCTGCAAGTATCTGAGCATATAGCAGTCTTCTCTGATCCTCTCCTCTCTCTCTCTCTCTCTCTCTCTCTTCTCACACTTCTCTGTCAATGTCTCTCTTCCTTTGAGGGTATCATTTATTTTTTAAATTGACTGAGATATTTGGACAGGTTTCCATGAATCTAGCCCTAATGGTTTTTTCCACCAGATCTTGTTCACTTATTTTTGACCTCTGTCTCTTTCTAGAATCATATGAATCAAGCCTTAATGTTGTAGTCACCAAATCCTGTTGGATTCATTTTTTTATCTGAAGGGGAGAGAGAGGAGAATCAGAAGCACACAGACTTTACCTTCTAGACTTGTAGACAGAATCTGTACCAGTGTATACCAAGCAAATAATGTCATGATTAGTATTTTAAATCAGGTTCACTTCTTCAAACTTTCTAAGAGAGTGTGAATATAGCGGCATGATGATACACTTTGGTATCTCTTGTAATCTTTGAAAATAACCTTCTAACAATGGTGCTAAAGAGTTGTTAGTCAATAAAAAACGTTGATTATAGTCCCATTCTTGACTCAATAAAACTTTCTTGAAAAAATTATATAGTTATAGAAGTAAAACTCAAAAAACAAATAAATATCGTTAGAGAACCTCCCCAATACTTAAATTACATTGTCCCCAGTGTAATCCGTCCCGGATTGGTTAAGGAAAATCAAATCATAAGTAAATAGTTTAAGTTAAAACTCGATACCTCCCTCTGTAAGAGGGCGTTGATTGATGGTAGGCTTGTGTGGTCGATCCATGGTCGCGATCTATTGTCGACCAATGGTGCCTCTATGGTGTCGATCGATGGTGAACTTAAACAATCTGTAGAAACAAAGTAAAACAAAATAAATAAATAGTAGTATAAGTAAAAACTAAATAAAAATTTACTAAACATTGGATTGCCTCCCACTTAGAGCTTGGTTATAGTCTTAAGCTCGACGTTGGAACTCTCTGTCTAGAATTGTAGTGGATCAACACTTGGAAAAGAAGTATCTACATCTTCTATGCCCTTCTGAAACCATGTACCAACGAAGCTTCTCATTGCCTCATCTTCTCTGGCTTTCTCATTCTTCATGATCTCCTTAGCAAACTCCACTGAATGCATCACCTTTGTAGATTTCAATACTGCGATGTAGCATTCTAAGTCTGGCAGCTATAGTCTCTGATATATTCTCAATTGCTAAGAGATATCTTCTTTCATCAGGCTATGAGAGAAGGTAATCTCATCAAACCTGTCTTCTAATTTCCTTTCTGCTGCGGAATCTTGTCTGTCGAATTCAGTATCGATCGATGGCTTGATGCTGCCGTCAATCGATGTCACTTTGTCTGTCACAATCGCATGCGGCCTTCAAATAGTATCCAAATATTGCTTCACCTCATCCATGTGTTTAGTCAAACCGGTGAGGCACATATCTATAGGATAGTATACATCATCAAGTCTCTTGTAGGAATCATCCAATGACATCTCTTGAGCTTTGTAGATCTTCTGGACGATATCGTCAATCTCTGCTCTGCTGTATGTCTCTTGCTTCTCATAGACATAGCAATTTTTTCTGGCATGTTCTGGTAAACATATGTAGCTCTGCTAAAAAATAGTAGCTCTTCCTAGTACTGCTCTGATGTCTTCTCTTTTCACATTCACGACTCTACCGTTTATAGCTCGTGTCATGCCATTCTTATCTATGTCGATGCCATACTGATCTTTCTTTTCCCAATGGAAAATTATCTGCCATTAGTATCATACGCTCTCGTTCCATGCTTCAATAAGACCGTCAATCAGTAGTGGGTTTATCCAATCGACTGATCGTGGACTTCCTGAACCATAAAGATAGAGGTACAAAACTGGTTCACTCCTGGAATGGTGTCGATCGATGCATGATGCATGTCGTCGATCTATGTTTGATGTTTGGGAATGTATGGATTAATGTGGATTTGGCACGTTCTTCTGTTCCTCGCTGTCTATCGATGCTTGTACTCGTGCGTCTATCGATGGCTGTTGTACAAATACATTTCCTGATCTAGTAGCCATAACAAGGGCATATGCTACATTCTCCTTTGGTATGTTTAGAATTTGTCCATAGAGAACTCGGGCATGTCCTGAAAATTCCAAACTCATTTGGTGTAAGATAACCAATATATGTATCTTATGCTCTAAGTTCTTGTTCTGGTTTGCATCTGATATTGTTTGAAAGCAATGTGATGTTGTCGATTGACGCATGATTATCCACTTTCACGTTTATTACCCAGCCAGCTTCTTCCAGTGCTAGGCCGGAAGACTCAATCAGCTCTTCCTCCTTGTAATTTGAATTGTATTCTTCGTAAGCTTCACTGCATCATTGGTATGCCTGATGGGTGTCGATCGATGGTGTATGGTGATCGTCAATCAATGCTCGATAATCAGACTGGTTGTCGAAAAGATTTCTGAATCATTAGCCATCGCAAGTATATCTGCCACAACTTCTCTCGTGACATGCAGAATTCTGCCATGCATAGCTCTTGTGTGACCGTCTGGATCTCTCATAATGCCTAACTCATCTGGTTGTAGATAGTCATACTCCCTTTCGTGTTCTGCAGCTAAATCCAGTTTGGGACTCTTAGTTAATGCCAATATCAATCGATAGTGAATGGTTACCATCATCGATGTCGAGTTCCCGAGTTCATGGGTGTCGATCGATAATAAAGCCTGGGCGTTAGCTTCAGGTTGAACTATTGCAGCGTCTACTTCTGCTTCTGCTTCTGTATCAGGGATTACAGCCTCTTTATCGTCTATCTTTTGACCTGCTGCATTACGCAGGTGACCGTTGAGGTCACGCAAGTCTCGATTCTCATTCTGAACCAATATAATAGTTGCGACCATCTAAACTTGTCTGCTGTTGTCAATCAATGTGGGTAGGCGTTTGTCGATCGTTGAGATGTGGTCGATGTCGATCAGTGCTCGAGTTCTCATGTCGGTCGATGTTATTCGTAAAGAAGTGTCGGACGACGCTGAGTAGATGCCGTCGATCGATGTTTGTCGTCTTTCTTTGCGGATCGTAGATTCGGTTTCTCTGGGCCCTGATAATAATAGTTCTTGTCCTTTACTGCTCCTAGTTTCTTGTCCTTTACTGCTCCTGGTACGTTGGAGGGTTCCACTCTTAGGTTCAGCTCCTCTGCCATAGACTTTGGCATAATGCTCACGAAGATCCAGTGTCGCCAGTGGCGTTAGGATATTTGTTTCCTTTGATGAAGATTGAAACCACAAACTTCCCAGGATCACTTTTCTTTTTCAAACATGTTCTCTTCTTCATCTTCTCTTTGAGGTGATTGAAACAAGGTTTCAATGTCATCATCTGTTTCCCTTGTTTCCCTGAAAAACATCCACAATCTGTGAGTATAATAAGCTTCATCAAAAGATATATATACAGGAATTTTAAAAACTCTTCTAGCAAAGCCATCTATCTCCTTTTCATGGCGTCTCTGCGTTGATGCGTTGGGATCTTTTTCCTCGTCTTTGAGTGTCCCTCATCTCTCTGTCAAGATCCATGGATTCAGGTGTGTATGTATTCTGGTCTGAAATTGTTGATGTTGGACGCATAATCATACTTGCGTTGAGGTTGGGTAAAACGAACTGGATTTCTACATTGTTGATCGACGCCGGACATGTACTGTCGACTGATGCCTTCGTCGTTATGTCAAAAAATTTCAAGAGTAATGTATTGATTGATGTTAGTCGATTCACACAGGCTACCGATTCCATAGGTTTCACCATCGATCGATGCTTGTTGTATTGCGTCAATCGATGCAGACGGGAATTGCCGAGTGAGATGGATTTTTCCACACGGGAGTTGCTGTCTTGGGGTCTCTCTTCCTTGCCAGAAATCATCATCAATCAATGCATGGACGTGGGTTTCAGCCCAGTCACCATCTTCTCTTTAATCAGGCTTTCATGTCTCCTACTGGTCTCACTTGTTTGCATCAATGATTCTCCAACTTCTTCACATGGGTGCTGAGGTTTTCGAACTTGGTGTTGCGGTTGAGGTACATACCATCTACTTTTTCCGTTGAAATCCACAGTCATCTTATGCTGTCCCTCTAAGACTCTTTCAACCATTGCTTCAATCTTGCTTCTCTGAGTTTCTGGAGGAGGATTTTGGTAGTAGAAAGATCCATATGTCCTGTCGTTGTTGAAGGGCCTTCGCTGTGAACTCTATCTAAAGTTACTCCTTTGACCAGCACCATATGAGTTCCTGCTGAAACCTGGATTTCCTTGTCTCTGGAAACCATTTCCCATCGACGTAGTTCACATTCTCTTCTTCAATCTCATCTTCTGCAGACTCTATTGCGTCTACCTCTGCAAAAGTAACCTATTTTCTGAGAAATTTTGAACGCTATCCAGCTTTGCTTTTACCTCTTCAATCTGCTCCTTGGGAACTGCTAAAACTGATTTCTTTCTCTCAAAATCTGTATTTTTGGTACTGCTGCTAGATACTAGATTCTCAATCAGTCTTGAAGCTTCTTCAGGGCTCCTAGTGCTGAAATTTCCTTCACTACCTGTGTCCAAGCCATCTGATACTGCAATTTAATATCTCTGAAGAAAGTGCTAAGAAGCTGCACTTCGTTGAATCTGTGATGTGGACAGTCTCTCTGGTATGACTTGAATCTGATCCCATGAGTTTCTGAAAGACTCTGAAGGTTCTTTGAAAAAGTAGCAATCTTGCTCCTCAGATCTTCTTCTCTCGCGTCATCAAAGAAGTTACGCAAGAAAGCATTTTTAATGTCAGTCGAGGATGTCAGAGATCCTGGTGGTAGCCGCTTAAGCTAATATGAAGCTTCTCCAGCAAGTGAGTATTAGAAGAGCTTACAGAAAAGATAGTCCTCATGGACTCCATTGGCTTTAATAGCAGTCACTAGGTCCTCAAATCGCTCCAGATGATCCATAGGGTGCTCGTGTCGCAACCCATGGTAAGGCGTCTGCGCTACAAGTCCGAAATAAGCGGGCTTGATCTCAAAATCGTTCTCTGAAAAGCTGGAGGACGAATGGCGGATCTGTAGCCTTAGAACTGGTCTGGACGGTTGTAGTCAGCCAGAGTTCTCTTAGCAGCTTGGGCGTTAGCTTCAGTTGAGCTATTGCAGCGTCTGCTTCTGCTTCTATATCAGGGATTATAGTCCCCTGATCATCTATCCTTTGCCGTGCTGCATTACGCAGATGACCGTTAAGGTCATACGAGTCTCCATTCTCATTCCGAACCACATTATCGGTTGCAACCATCTGAACCCGTCTGTTGTCATCGATCGATTGAGTATGATGTGCTGTTGATGGATGCCAAGTGATCAAGATCGGTCGATGGTAGAGTTTGATGTAGATCGATGCTATCCGTATAGATGTATCGGGCGACACTGAATGTATGTCGTCGATCGATGGGTATCGTCTTTCTTTGCGGATCGTACGTTCGAGTTGCTGTGGATCTGAGAATAGTAATTCTTGTCCTCCGTCGCTCCTGGTACTCTTTTGCATGAATCTGAAAAACAAAGAAAAAGAAAAATCAGTAACTTTGCGCCTAGAAAATAAATCTAAATGGCGATCAATTCTCCCCGGCAACTGCGCCAAATTTGACGTGGGTGTGTTTTTTTGTTCTAATAGGGTATAAATATCCTAAACAATATCTGTGAAATTAACCCTAATCCTAATATACAAAATAATACTCTTGTCAAGAGATATCAGGTGTAGTACTTAGGGATCGAATCCACAGAGAACAATGGCACACAATAGATTTCTTATTTCTAAAGGGTAAGATAGGTAAATATTTATATATTGGTAGCAAGTAATCAGGTAAAAGAAATGTTCCTTATTAGAAGGTATAGATGCAATATGAAATATGCTAATAATGCAAAGATGGAAATATTCTAATAAATTTAACTAGATGCAAATGTAAATATGCTAGATCTAGGGTTTCAAGCAAGTGGATTATAGTAGATAGAAGTTAAGGGTATTTAATCATGGAACTCGAAATCTAATGTAAAAGACACCAGCTCTCGCATGCGCGTCTAATATATTGACTAAGTCCAATGTCTCAGCTCTCTCTTGTTGACACGGAATGACCACCGATCGATGGAAATGATCCTGCGTCGATCGATGGTTTCTTGAGTCAAGCTTTACGACCTAATTCGATAAGTTCACTAGATTAACTAAATCCACTCTCGTTTGTTTTTAGCAACCTGTCTCAACATAATGGATTCCAGTAGTAGACCATGCTCTCGCATGCGCCAAACTATCCTATTATCGGGTTTTAGTTAGCTACTCTAGAACACAAGCAATAAACACAATTCATGGGCTAATCCATCCAGTACCATTAATAAACTCTTAATCTAGTTGGTAACTACTTAGACATAATTAAAGTAAGAATAATAATCTGAATATAATTCATAGATAAAAATACTGGGATTTCAATACAAATCTCCCTTAGGAGTTATGAATCTTCTCCCGAAATAAATCCTAAAACCATGTGAGTTGGTCACAATTAGACCCCTCACTCACACACTTTTTGCACCTTGTACCTAAAACCTAGCACTCACCAGCCCCTCTCTTTGGTGCAATCCATAAAAGTATAAATATAAAACCCTAAAGTCTAGGTCAAAAATTGTCCAAGGGTAATCATAATCTTGTAATCTTTTGTCATGTCTCAAACTTGGGTTTGAAAGTCGGTTGTCTGCGAATTGGACATCGATCGATGGCATATGTGAAACATCGATCGATCTGGTCATGTAACATCGGTCAACGCCAACGTTGTATCGTCGATCGATGGTAATCGTGTAATTCGACTCTCCCAATGATCAGCTACGGATTATTTTTAATGCTTCAAAAATGCCAAGTATCTCCATATATCTCCAAAACGTACTTGGATCTGTAAACACCTCAAAACATAGCCTAGACACACATAACAGACCCTAAATAGAGCCTCTAACATGGTCTAGAACTGGGTAATAAATAGGCTATATCACCAACCTGCGTTCTAAAGGTCCATAACAGCCGAAGCCAACATACACGGCCCGAAGCCAAAACATATTTTTTTTCTTAACTTTAACATGTTCTTCTAATCCCGTACTTATCTTAAATTACTTCAATTCTCAATCTATTTCTATAAACCTAACATTCCAATTCTTGTCAGATAAAATCTAAGTATTTCACGTAAACATCTCAATTAAACATAATATCATTTCACGCAACCTAACATGCAATTATCCTATGAATGTATGAATGTTCTTCGATTTTGAGAACTATATCGAAGAACGAACTTTCCATAAACAATTCTTCTAACGCATAATCTTCATCCTAACAGTCCAACTATGATAAAAATACTAACTATTAAGTTTCCACGAATCATGCCCTCACCTCGGTTGATCTTAAAAGATTGAAGACTCTGAACCTTCATGTGTTTCTTGGCGAAGAACTCCTTGGCTCCTCCTTGTTCGATCCTTCTTCTTGAAATCTTCTCTCTAAAAATTTGTTCATGCTCTGGCTTCTCTCTAATTCTTGTTTATGAGTTGAGTGAGAAATGAAGGCTTGAGGTCTCATTTTCCACTTATTTCAGGACTTGCTCACCAAGCCGGCCATTAAGTGTTGTTTCCTTATTTAGCTTGGTGAAACTTATCATCAATGTCTCCAAGAATATCTACGCTTATTGCCTTATATGACTACCGTAGACCCGACCTTATTTCTTATAATTCGTCAGTTGCACCTGATCAAACATGCCTTACTTCGAACCCGCATTCTCCAATACCCAAACTTTCCATAGTTAAACTAGTAGTTTGTAATTCCTTGCTTAGACTTTGATCACTCTATGTGTTTACCAAACATCCGGAACTTAGTCAAAAATGTGGCTCATTCTTCCAAACCTCATGAATACAAGTGTTTCCACACTTAGAAAATACGCTCCTTGTACAACTAAACCTCTCGCGATTTATTTCCTTCAAATTTAAAATACTTTGGGAGCGGGCCGTTACACGGGCAATTCCCACGACATGGGTTGTTAGAATAATGTCGACTTTTATGTGACAACCTGTCCCGTGGACCCATGCTCACAGCCCTGCAGGGCAGTGATTCTAACTGCTCACCATGGGAGAAAACACCTCCACATCCACGTGTAGGTTATTGGTGCGCTTGGTGTTACTCGAACCCAAGACCTCACCCTTTAACAACTCTCCCACAAGACAAGCTGTCACAAATCGAGCTTGGTGACAGCTTGTCCAATGGGAGAGTTGCTAAAAGGGTGAGGTCTTGGGTTAGAGTAACGCCAAGCGCAGCAATAACCTACCAGCGGATGTGGAGGTGATTCCTCCCACGGTGAGGGGTTAGGGTCGGTGCTCTGTGATATAGTCCATTTATTACCAGTTTTACACCATGTTATAAGACTCTATTTAGGATGTATTATTGTGTCTAGGATATGTTTTAAGGTCTTTACAAGTCCATGTACGTTTGGAGATATATGGAGATACTTGGAGCTTTTGGAGCATTTAGAAGAGAAGAATCCGTAGCTGATCATTGAGAGAGTCGGAGTACAAAACTGTCGTCGATCGACGACACTACCTTGACGTCGACCGATGTTACATGACCAAGATCAATCGATGTTGCACATCTGCCATCGGTCGACGTATAAATCGCAGACAGCCTATTTCAAGCCCAAGTTAGAGACAAGACACAAGATTACAAGATTACCCCACGAGTTTTGACCTAGATTATAAGGTCTTTTTAATTATACTTTATTTATTACACAGAAGAGAGAGTGGGGTGCTAGTGGCAAATTGTGTGCACCAGCATTCCATTATAGTTTTAGGATTTAGGGGAGAAGATTTATAACTCAGGGATATTTGTATTAGAACCCTAGTATTTTATCTATGCATTATATTCAGACTATTATTTTCACTTTGATTATTTCTGAGTAGTTATCAACTAGATTTAGGGTTAATGATAACATTAATGGATTAGCCAAAAAGTAGGATTGCTAGATTAACTTAATATCCATGAATTGAGTTATGCTTAATGCTTGCATTCTAGAGTAGCTAACTAGGATCTCAAAAGTAGGACATGGACGACTACGAGAGTAGGTTATGTGCCAGAATAGACTCCATTGAACTAGGTTGTTAGGCGCATGGGAGAGCTGGTCTAATTAGCTTGGTGAACATATCAAATCTCGTTCACACTTCCTCTGATTTCACCGTCGATCAAAATCAGGCCTTAGCCGTCGATCGATTGTCTTTCCTTTTGCTCGCATACGAGAGTTAAAGTTAAAAGGATCAGAATAATTAATTTTGAGTTCTAGAATATTCACATAACCATGCTTGTTTTCGTTATAATTCACTGAGCTTGAAAATCATAGTTCTTTCATATTTACATTTGCATCTAGTTAGTTTATTATCATTTTTCCATATTTATACTATTAGCATATTTCCATATTGCATCTACACCTTCCAATAAGGAATATTTCCTTATATTGATTACTTGTTACTGATACACTTGATCTCTCTTGGCAAGAGCATTGTTTTGTGTGTTAGGATTAAGGGTTAATTGATAGTTAATTGTTTAGGATATTTATACTCTGCTAGAACAATAAACACACCCATGTCGAATTTGGCGTTGTTTCCGGGGAGCATTGATCGCCATTAGATTTAATTTTAGGATTTAGTCTCGGTTTTTTTTACTTCAAGTTACTAAAATTTTTCCTTTTCTTGTTTTTCGGGCTGCCATGAAAAAGAGTACCAGGAGAAATGAAGGACAAGAATTACTATTCTCAGACACACAGATCCTCCAACAGTACGATCCGCAAAGCAAAGACGACAACGCATCGACTGACAGCATCTACTCAGTGATGTAGCTTTATTATGCACTCTCAAATTAACCCTATAAGCCTACTTTTACTCTCTCAAATAAGAGGTTCAGTTATAGTACATAGGGATTGAATCCACAGGGAGCGTGGGCACACAATAGACTATAGATGTTTAGATTAACCTAGGCAAACAGTTTACCAAAGAAAGTAATAGTAGACAAGTAAACAGGTGATTAGTTTGATAACATAAGATGAAATAGCTAGTTTAGAATATTTATCAATCAATAGATTCAAAACAAAATCAAGGAGGCCTAAGGGTTTATAGATCAAATTCTAGAAGCTCGATTCAATAAGATAGTAATCCAGCCCTCGCATGCATTTACTAATTAGATGCCTAAGTCTATGTTGCAGCTCTCGCATGCAAACAAGGATCGAGCGTCAATCGATACCAATGCTTGGGTATCGATCGATGCTACCCTCAGACAAGCATTAACACACATATCCATGATGCTTCAACTAGATCCTAGACCAACTCTCGTATGTGCCTAGATTATCTAATCCACACAAGGCTCGGGTTCTGTTAATTAATTACACTCTTGTGGCCTCTGCCATTGTCCTATGATTCTAGGTTCAAGCAATACAGCTACACTCTTGTGCTATTCCACTACTCTAGATCCTAGTATTACAAGACACCCTGGTGTAAATATCTATAGATAAACCTAGCAGTCCTATGACTATCAGTTTGACATTTAAGAACATGAAATCCCTAAACCTAACAAGATGATTACTCAGACATGGAAGCAATAACACAAATCATAATCTGAATAAATAATTCATATATGAATCATATATAATCAAAGAGTTCCATCAATCTCTCAAGGAGAATTAATCTTCTCTCCAAAACTTAAGACAATGAATAGTATAAAGCTTAGTCGTCAACAATGGCTTAGAAAACTATATAAATTAAGATAAACTCGTGCGTGGGTATTCTGGTAACTTTCCATGATATCTGCGCTTTAGTCGGCCATAAAACAATTCGGGATTGTCTTTTGGGATCACCGTTGATCGACACCAAGACTGTGCCGTCGATCGACACTCATCATCTTCTCGACAACTTCCTCTCGCAAGGTAGACATACCACTCTTCAGTAAACCGAGCATAACTTAAGATCTAACCATCCGATGGACTCAAACCGGGTGGCATTAGAAAGCTAACGCAAATATCTATCTTATGTCACAATATCAGCTCAATATCATCGTGGTAAGGTCTTCAATACATAGCTAAACATCTAACGGCATCTGCGCAGTTCTTCATCTCTAAAAGTTCCAAAATCACCAATGTTCTCCAGAACGTACCTGGACCTGATAATAATCTAAAGCATACTCCAAACACATATAATTTACTAAGTTAGGGATGATATCATGGCACAATAGTGCCGTATATATCAGACCATACCAACTTCCCTAGACTTAACATTTTGCTTGTCCTCAGCAAACAAGCCAGTGAAAAAGGTTTTGAAAAGCGGAGCACTAACATAATTTCTAAGTATATTATCACCATCACTTTGTTGCAACCACATCCTATCAAGTCAATCACAAGAGAAACTTTATATACCCTATCCTAGTATATCAACCATTTCCATTCTACCAATAACTTAGTGAATACTAATATGACTCACCCCTCTGCTGATTTCATTTTTCACATAAAATAAAAGTGCATGCTTTATCTTGGGAGTATCGATCAAAGGATATATGAACTCTTACCATCTGCAAGTATCTGAACACACAAGTAGTCTTCTCTGATTCTTTTCCTCTCTCTCTTTCTCACTTCTTCTCGAGTCAATATCTCCCTTTCTTTTACGGTATCATTTTAGTGTTTCCATTGACTGAGATATTTGGATAGGCTTTCATGAATCAAGCCCTAATAGTCGCACCTTCATCAAGCTTTAATGGTTGTAGCCACCAAATCATGTTAGACTCCTTTTTAATTTGAAGGGGAGAGAGAGGGGAATCAGAAGCACACAAAACTTTTACCTTCCAGACTTGCAGAAGGAATCCGATCCATTGTATACCAAATCCTAAAGCAAGCAAATAATGTCAGGATTAGTGTTGGAAATCAGCTTCGGTTCCTTCAAACTTTCTAAAGCAAGTGTGATATATTGGCATGATGATCCACTTTGGTATCTTAGTAATCTCTGCAGTCAACCTTCTAAGAATGGTGCTTAAGTGTGGTTAGTCAATAACAAATCTTGATCATAGTCTCCTTCTTGACTCAAAAAAAACTTTTTCAATAACTTATATAATTATATATATATATATATATATAAAAATTAAACTCAAAAACAATTAAATAGAATTAGCGAACTCCCCCAAACTTAAATACCACTGTCCCCTGTGTATTGCGTCCCGGAATAGTTATGGAAAAATTAATCATAAGTAAATACTTAAATAGAAAACTCGATACCTCTCTCTGTAAGAGGGTGTCGATAGATGGCAGGAATGTGCCTTCGATCGATGGTCGCGATCCAACGTCGACCGATGTCGCGATCCAACGTCGACCGATGTGCCTCTATGATGTCGATCGATTGTTGGATCTCAAATTAGTCTTGTAAAAATAAAATCCAAAATTAATAGTAGTTATAAGTTAAAACTAAAACTAAAAGTTACTAAACAGTGGCGTTTCCTCCCCACTCAGCCGCTTGGTTATAGTACCTAAGCTTCGCGATTTGTTATTGATTCAGTCCGGATTGAGAGGAAGAACATTGCTCAGAGAACATGTTCATGTCCTCTTCCTCATTTTGTTGATGTTGTTGCATAAAAGCTTATTGCAGAAAAGGCTTCCCTTTGTCTTTTCATCTCTGGATGACCATAGACCTGACCTTCGGTAAAGGGTTGCAATACTTCGCTTTCAGCACATTCTATGCTCAAGAACTTCCCTGCATTTAACATCGCGAAGGAATCGAGTGACAAAGAAATATGTAACTATCCTCTTCTTCTTTTTCTTCTTCCTTGGGCCTTTCCCCAAACTTAGGCTTTTTCCATCATAGGTTGCGCTAAATCTGGAGAGTGTCGATCGACCTTTTAGGCGAGTGTTGGTTCTGTTGGTTTTGACTGTTTGAATCACATGCAGTGCATGAGGATCTTTCGAGACAGCTCATCCATGAAAAAAACCATGCACTTTTGTCTTTCCCATTATAGGATCGTAGAAGACATTTTCATCAACATTTCAGTAAGGCAAATCTATTCTTTCTTGAGATCACAAAACTGCCCCTACTGTAGCCATAAAGGCTATCCAAAGAATAAGAGAAGATTCTCGACCTGATTTGCTTCACAAACATGAAAGTTCCACAGGCAACAGCTGCATTCACCATATCTCTACATTAACCATTCTTGATTCTGTGCATGCTGAGTTTACCTTGGGAGTTCATCCGCAAAGGTGCAAGCTATCTTGAAAGAAGTTTCCACCTTTCATACCTATAGTTCGACAGTGTCCTTGTCCATGATGCTGACTGCAATCCGTATCACAGAGGGGCGTCATGCGGAAATTGGTCTTTGGTAGTATACAGCCAGGGATCAGAAACTTCCCAGGAGCATTGTTCCTCTTCAGTGTTTCTTGGATTACGGCGTGACCATATTAAACCACGAAAACCTCAATGTCCGTATCCGTTCTCCTTGCTCCTCTCCTGCTACAAGATTTCCAAGTCTGTACTGGCTGATGATCGCATACTCGAAGACATATCTTCAGGGACCCTTCTTCACTCTCTTCTGAAATCCATCAAGTTTCAGCATAGTTACGCTTCATCTGCCTGAAAGCTTTTTGGGAACATAAGGAGTTCTCTAGATTTTCACTATGTTATTTGGACTTCTATTCTTTTGCTGCCCGCTTTGTCCATGGCAGATTCATGATTTGTCATCTCGGTGTCGATGATATATGTTGTACCATCGATCGATGCTGTCAACGAAAGAGGTTTCAGCTGATAATCAATTACCTTGTTTCTGTGGATCGACATCCTGCTGAATTGGTGGTCACTGTTGGCGCTCTTCTGATGAGCGCGTGTGCATTATGCGCTTGACATGGGCTGTGTTGATCGAATGTCATCTTCTGTCGTCGATCGTTGTCGCTCCGTTGATGTCGATCGATGTTGTCAATGTCGTGTCGACATCGATGGAGTCCGTTTAACACAAGTACAGGGTGAGAGCGAAGCGGGTGTCGTGTGGAGAAGTTTGAGCTTGGCTTTGGAATTTTCACTGTTCCAAAGTAATCTTCTCAGGGTGTCGATGGAATGCTTATCTAATGGTGTCGATCGACACCAAGTGCAGAGCTTGCCAAGGTCATAGGCTTTCGACTATAAAAGCCGCCTTTCTGCAGCTTCTCATGTTCGATTTCTCCCAAATCATAATCTAAGATTGTAAAACCTGTGCCTCTGCTCTCCTCAAGATTTTCTCTTTAAATAGAGCTTCTAGCCTTCTTCACAGCTGTTGTTATTTTTGAGAATTATGGGTGTTTAGCATCCTGAAATGGGAGTGTTCATGGCTTCTAAATTTTCCAATTTTAGCTCCTTTGTGGTGATCCAAACCTCAGATTTAAGTATGCACCTCATCTTCTGCTGAATTTCTATGACTCGATCCATCATAGATTCCATCCTTGAATATGTTCTTACAAACAGAAATTTAATTTCTATATTGATTCCGTCCTCCTCTGCAGCTCGTTCCACCAACGAGACTCAATGTACAAAATTAGTTTTGTCGTACGACCTCAATGATCTTTGTCATTTACTTCGTAACACCTGATTGGCATTATCGTGAGTATCTCCATTTCCTAATATTGTTGCTAACATAAAGTTAATTGAATCCAGCTCGTTGTTCCTCGGAGTCCTCAGTCTCAAAGTTCCTTCGCTTGCATGATCAACATTATATGATACTGCCCATCAATACCTTTGGAGAGAATCACCAACAATGAACCTCCGTGAACATGATGTGGCACGGTCTTTTTGGTACCTCCTAAATCTGTCCCAAGAGCTTCTAAACCCTTAGTAGGATCCCTGAGAGAATGTAAAAATTCTAACCTCTTAGCTCCTTCGGTCATTTTGTATCATCAAAAAAATTAAGTTAGAACGCACTTTTTGAATCATTTCCCAGATCAGTGAGAGATCCTAGGTGGTTAGAATTTTCAGCCAAACAAGGCATTCCCAGAGAAGAGAATACTTGAAATAATTGCATAGAAAAGATAGTCGTTAATTTCTTCATGCTCTAGGATTTGTAGAAATAAATCCTCTAGATTTACATGTGTCCCATGGAGATCTACACGGGGAAGGCCATGAAAA
>CAJHQP010010027.1:0-20110 GCA_905132765.1 Moricandia arvensis
TAAATATCTACCTAGCTTAGTTTTTAGATATAGAAATTTATTGTGTGTCATTGCTGCTTTGTGGATTCGATTCTAAGTACTATTACACATGATCTGCTCGTTAACAAAGTATTATTTGTGTGGTAAGCATTAATGTTTAAATTAACTTTGAGGCTATGCCCATTGACAGTTAATGTTTAGGATATTTCCATATACGTGCCTGAATAGTGCTTAGACGCAGCCATTGTGCATGAGGCTTACAGAAAGGTAGCACCGAATCGTGCCTCTTGCAGAGATGGGAATCGAGGAGAAACAGTGGTGGGCGAGAGAGAAGAGAGCAACGATTGATATCACAACTTGGGGAGAAGCTATCTCGATATCATGCTGATAAGAGATACATACAACGGACTTTTCTGTAATATCAATGGGATCAGCATTAGATATGTACCAACGGGCTGTTCTATGATCGTCAGAGAACAAACTTATGGCAGGACCGATAAACACATAGAAGGCGGTATCACACTATCGCCAACTCAAAAACGCTATGTCTGACTAGAAGAAAACTAATCGCATCTTGTCAGTAAACATAATCGGTTTCAAGTAGAGGTTATAGGTGCTTGAGATCATGGAGAGAGGATTACATTTTGATGATAGTACGCGAAGTTGGGAATCATGCTGCCTGTGAGTACAGCTTTAACAACGCAAGAATCAACGCATAGAGAGTCTCCTTTGCGCTGCTGTTATAACTGAGCAAGGGAAAAACTGTTGAGAAGAAGAGAAGATATAGTACGCGCGAATCCAGCAAATCAGTGTCTGAACGTAGAGGAGAATATATGTCTGTAGCATGGATTGATAAAAGAATAGAAAGAAGAGGAAGTGCTTGAATATACTGCTGCACAGAACTATGGTGTAGTTACTTTGGTTGATCAAGGTGAAAATACTAAGCACTTTTACTATCTGAAGTTTTTTGGATCAAGACTGAGGTCTGGATTCAAGTTCAACTTTGGGGAACACGTTAAGGAGTTGTACAAGAGACATTACACAGAAGTTGTTTTTGAAACGCGGAAGAATTTGGTGTGAGTTTAAAGAGGTAACAACATTATGGATCTGAAAACAGCTTCGTACAGGCTCAGAGTAAATGCATGTGGATAGGTTCGACAGTCATGAAGCGAGTTTGATCAGTTAGAGAAGTTTGGAGTTTGAAGACAAGATCCTTTTAAAGAGAGAGGGGATGATAGCAATCACGATCATCAGTAGACACAAAGTATCATAGTTTGGTTTAGACGCTTAAGGAATAGAAACTGCTGGCATAATCAAGAAGAGTTCTCATTGGATTCATTCATGAGGTTTTAGACAGAGAAAGGTTGCTGAGTTGGTTCATAGAAAAATCAACCCATATAGAGACAACCTTGAATTAATCTGGATGAATCAGTGAAGGTAATGAAGAAAAACAAGAAGGATCAGAAGCTGAAATGAAGGGGATGCAAAAATAATTAAGAAGAAGTGCGTTCGACCCATGAATAAATTCATAACAAAATCAGTTTGGGTTTGTTTTGAGTGAGATTCGACGAGTCTAAGAAAAGACATTTACTGCCGCATTTGCATCAGGAATACAAGAAGGATAAAAAGAAGTCTTGGTCAAATTCATACATAGAAGCTGCCACGACCATTACCCAACCTACATATCATCACATCACCACTTTCTGCAACCAACTGCTAAAGAGTGACATTCATGGCAAACTATTACGTTTTAAACTTAGACTTTTATTTTTCTACAATTTCTAGGTGTTCATGCACGATTTGTGTTTTGATTTTCCTTTAAATATTTGTATCTTGTTTTAGTTTTGAATTCAGTCATCATTTTTATCAAAACTCTCTTTTCTTTGGTGGATTCACTTGTTCTCTGAACACTTGATTGTGAGATGTGTGGAACCCAAAACATTCCAACAAACTCTCAACTGACTGGTGTGTCAAAATACACAGTGAGAGAGAGGAGTGTGATGAGGCTTTCTGCAACCTCATTGTATCAATCCATCAGTTCCCTTTCAACCCAATCCATCTAAACCCTAATTCATCCATCCAACCCATAAACCATCAAACAATCATCTTATCAATCATATCAGAAAATATCCAACCAAAATCAGAGTGGAAATCATTGGGAAGAAGTCATTAAACCTAATGGTAAATCCTATGGTTCATTCGACGAAATGAAGTAACTGCATGTAGCATAAGTCGAAGGGACACAATACCAAAGAATGGAAACATTTCCAAGAAGCTTTTTTGACGTTGTTCGTCAACGGACACGCAAACCCCAAAATCCACTGAGACAAAAACCTTCCAAAATAACAAGAGCTGGAGTAAGAGTAAGGAAAAGAAAGACCATATATACCAGACATGACGTAGGATGAATGTCCGCAAGACGGAAAAGCTACTGCTTCTCGACTTCATGAAAACTCATGCTCAAGAGGAGGAGAGACCACAGATCCACATGCAATCAACATATATCAACATAATACCGCTGAACCCTTGTCCTCTTCCAATGAAGAATCCCATACCATCGATGAAGAATCTAATTCCAAGACTTGCGTATTACGCTTAAAAGAAAGTCGGGTCACCTAATCAGTAGCTCAGGCAAACGCTCCAGCCGACTTACGGAAAAAAGATCAAAGGCGCAAATACAAGGAAGATGAACAAATATAATATTCATCACAGACTCAAAGGCGAGGAAGCATAACGCAACAGCCTGATCCAACGTCCTTAGCCGTCGCAAAGAGGTTGATGTTGACTTTGAGCCTTCCGACCCCAAAGTCGCCGACTTAAGACAAAATCTTGACTCTAAGATTGACAAACTAAGTAAAAAATCTTGACAAATTCAAGGCTGTCAATCTTAGAAAGAAGCTTAATGAATGAAACGCCAAGGAGAGATAAAAAGAAGTTGCAAGTCCAACGCTGAGGATTTGTGAACCAAACTAAATCATATCAGAACCAAGGACGTGAGGCATCCGAGTGAACACCATCATAGGAGATCACCTACATGCAAAACTCAGTTAAGTCCATCAAGGAATTCCAACGAAAAGGCAGTAACTGCCAAAGCAATGGCCCACTAGGCCGAAGAATGATCTACCATATCACTTTCTCCACATGAGGATGCCATCGGGGCCCACACACCTCGTGAAGATCCTATGTTTGTGGAGCTCGGGCTTGGTAACTGCTAAGTTACTAGAGTCCTTATTAACACCGGTAGCTCTATGGATCTCATTTCAAGGATATGCTTGAAAGAATGGGAGTCGAACTCTAGGAAATGAAACCTTCCACTCATTTACTCACCGTTTCAATATATCCTCCGAGGTAATACTCGACACATTTTGTTTAATTGTATTCGTCGAAGCAATGACATGGATCGTCAAATTTCCTTCATTGACACTAAATCTCCCTACAACGCGATCCTCGACACTCATGGGATCCACTCAAAGCGTATTCATTCAGCATACCATCAGTGTATCAAATTTCCCTAGAAATGACGGACGGATTCACACGTCTAAGGAGCCATCATTTGGAAAGGAACCTCTTGCCGGCTGAGGTGAAATTTAGGAAGTCAGCCTCCCTTTTCACACAGTGGGTGAAGCATATTCAGAAGATTTATCTGTTAAAGGAAGAAGTTATCGAAGTCGGTATTGATAAACACGATTCGATCATAGTGATCAGGATCAGTGCCGACCTTGCCGACATATTGAAGAAAAGATCATTTCCTTTCTCAAGGAGTAATATCTCAACTTTAACTTGGTAAACTCATAAAAAAGGGGATCAAACTTGCTATCAAGACACAAACTGAATGTCGACCCAACCTTTAAGCCAATCAGGCAGAAGAGAAGGAAAATGTGTCCTTGGACTATCTAACGCAGTCAACGATAAATTTTAGACTATTTACTTTGTGCAGTATCGATCACTGACTTCTGATACCCCGAGTGGCTAGCCAACGTAGTAGTCGTCAAAAAGAATAACGACAAATGGTGGGCTGGGTCTGATTTCACCGGCTTAAATGAAGCTTGTCCAAAGGATAGCCTCCCCTTCCTCATATGGATCGATTCATCAGATTTAACAGCCAGCAATGAGATGTTAACCTTCATATATGCTTTCTCAGGCTACATGAGATAATAGATGCATCCAGGCGACTGAGAGAAAGCAAAACCAAAACAAACCTCTACGCTCTAGATGGCCCAAGTACTCTACGCTCGATCGACCCTCGATGTGGTTGCCGCGGTGACAAACCAGTCCCGTACTTCCAGTCTCATTCAAACGTTATCTGACGCAGTCACCTCTCTTGACTGTCATGCACATATGAATCAGTTCGTTGGCCGATCAAGCTCTCATGAACATGATATCATTTACATGAATCTCTTCAAAATCAAAGTTGCAACGCTTGTTGACTTCCTTAAGTTGAGTTAGCTCCTGACCTCGAGCAAGATCTCATCTTGTCGACGTGAAAAATGGATCTTGCACGTCAATGGTTCTTCGTCTCACAATGGATCTATAATTGGAATCCACCTCTAAATATCCTACATGGGAATAGACTTTGGCAATCCTTTGACTCGGATTCGCATGCGTAACATCAATGCAAGCCGAACAGAGGCCCTCATGCTCTGAGCTCTAGCTGGCAAAAGGCAGACAAAGCTAAACGCAGCCATGTGTATCGTGTATCACGAAAACCAGTTCAGTGGGATTACGACGCCAATAATGAACTAATGGAGCGCATACCTTAGGTTGTTCAAGACCTTGCAAGGACTTTAAGTTCTTCATACTCACGAAGATCAAGGTGAGAACCCCCGCCGACACCTTAGCCGCACTTGGCAGTAGATCAAAAGATCAAGTGAAATGGAGCATCCAGTCCAACCAATTTGACAAACCGAGTATTTAGATAGACATCATAGAAAAATGCAATCTTCGCTGCTATCTCGGATATGAACAACATGGAGACAGACTCTCTGACTGATTTACAATGTAGTCATCCCGACTAGAGACTCCCTTTTATCAAATACTACTCCCACAAAATACTTCATCCTAACAAATGAGAAGCTCGCCGACTAAAAGATCGTAGCACTAATTACGTTGTCATGGATGGCAAACTCTTTCGATGCTCATGTAACAAACTTCTACTTACTTGTATATATGGAGAAGAGACTCGATTGGTCATGGCCGAGAATAGCTATGGGCATTCAGTTCTCGGTTCTGGTTTTGGTTTGGTCCTTTGGTTCTTCAGTTTTTTGGTTCTATAGGTTTAGGATCCGTTCGGGTATTTAGAAAATTTGGTTTGTTTTTTTTGGTTCTCGATTTGGTTTGGGTAACAAAGTTGAGAACCAACTAATATCTGAGATAATTTTGGATTCAATTCGTTCATGTTCGGTTCTAGTTTTATGGTTAATTCGGGTTAAAAAGATAGTAAATTTAAGGTTTTGGATTAAATATCAGGTCTTTTTTGGTTTTCAGAGGAAAATTTAGATAATTCGGATATTTTTATTCTTTTTGGATAAAAGTATTATAGTAATCGATTTTTGGTTTTTTCGGGTTATAAGCAATATTAATAATTATTTGATTTTTTTAAAATCTAATATCTAATATATAATTATATTGATTTTTGGGTACCCATCGGTTCTAATTTGTTTCCAGTTTGGTTCAGTTATGGCTCTTTGGTTCTAAGGATATAGGATCCGTTCGGATAATTGATAGGATCAAAACCCAAACAAAAGCTCTTTTTCAGTTTGGTTTGGTTGTTCGGTTCTTTGGTTCCGCGTAAATGGGCCGATGCCTAGCTGAGACTCATGAAGGAGCAACATGCAATAACTAGGGTGGCCGAGATTTAGCTCCCAAGGTGAAAAATCTGGGCATTTCTGGCGCCATGGTCATCCGACTGTGAGGAATATGCCATGAAGTGCAATAAGTGTCAGCGACTCTCTTCCAATATCCACTGCCCAACCAAACTCTTGAGAAAAAACAACCACGCCTTATCTATTCATGCTCTGGACAGTTGACATAGTTGGTCCCTTTCTGACCTCGAGAAAAAACGTCTTCACAAAAATGGGTGGAGGCATTCATCCAGATTACCGACAAAGAGGTGCAAAGCTTTGTGTGGAAGTACATCATATGCCAGCAAGGTCTTCCTTATGAAATCATAACCGACAATGGATCGCAGTTTTACAACGAACAATTTCTGAGGCTTCTGCGACAGATGGAGAAGTCTCCTCAATACTTCAACACCAAGGTATTCACAAGGAAATGGACAGGCCAAGGAAACAGACAAGATTATCATTGATGAAATCGAGGAATGCCTTGACCTCAAGAAGGGGCATTGGGCAGACGAACTTGATGGAGTTCTCTGGTCATACAAAACAACTCCGATAGGTGCACCTCACAAAATTTCTTTCTCATTAGCATACAGAAGTTGAAGCAGTGGCTCACGCCGAGGTAAATGTCAACAGTCTACTTTTCACTTTCACTCGCCATAAAAAGAAATGTCGAGTGAATGACCACCCTACTTGTCACTTTCCACTTGCCATAAAAAGGAACTACGGATGGCTTGATCCTCCTTCGGGGTACGTACTGCACCCTAACATATTCAGCTATAACAAAAAAAATATATACACATAATAAAATTTTTCTAAGGCCATCCTTTTCCGAAGTAAAGATAGTCCCAACTGTCACCTTACTAAAACTTCTCTAAGGAAGGAAGTCATTCGACGAATAAATGACAGTCAAGCTTTCACTTTCATTGCGATACTTTGCGAGTGAATGACAACCACATCTGTCACATCCACTTAAAAGTTTTCGAAGGCAGAAATTCATCGGAAGAGTGAGCGGACAATCATGCCTTTCACTTTCATTCTGATACTTTTTCCAAGTGAATGACAACCACGTCTGTCACATCCACTTAAAACTTTCATAAGGCAGAAAGTGTTCTGACGAGTGAACGACAACCATGCATGTCGCCGTCACTCCGACTCTCTGCGAGTGAACGATGGCCATTCTTGCCATGATCACTATCACCAGAGTGAAGAGTTAAATGACTAAAAACGTCCTAAATAAAACTCGTCGACTCTCAGATTATCTAACATAAACTATGAAAGGCAGTGAATCCTCGTGAGAAATCATGTAGATATCTCACTAATTTACAGTTGCTAGCCATCGTCCATGATCAGAACGACTTGGCTAATGATCACATGTTAAGAATTAAAATGATTAATCACATCAAAAAATCAGGTCACATACAAAATATAATCGTTATCAGATAATTTATTTACCAACCAACCGGCCACAAAGAGTTGAAGAGAAACTTTACAATAATTTATTAAGTGTGGTCCTGGCCAACGTAAAAAACTTACACGAAATTACCATTCAATGGCGACTAAAGACTTGTCAAAGGACCACTTTATAATTTTAAGTATATGTCTGCCGACTAAAAACTTTAATAAAATTACATTAAATCCAACTAAGGACTTGTCGATTGGCACTTTGGGAGTTCTTAAGTTTGGTCTGATGATTATGCCAAAGCCGATTTAAAAGCAAACAACTAGCATCTTAATAATTCCAAAGAAGGTCTGACGATCAAAACCAAAGTGAATTACATTAAAATCGAACGGAAGTCTTAGGCTACAACCAAAAGCAAAGACGTAAAATGAAATAACAACAACATAAAAGTCCATTTGTCTCCTGATCTTGGCCGACAACCGGGGGACTATCCTTAGCTCCCTCTAACGGAACTACAAGCAATATAAAAGTCCTTTGCTCCTCACCGGTATCATGGGAGACTTGACCATAAGTAGTCTCACCAGCTTTGGTCGCCAAAGAATTGTCAGTAGCATCGTTCGAGGACTGGTCTCGACAAACAAAAACAATATGGGTATTCGGCAGATCGTTGATGGTCCAATGATTTGTTTCAGTCTCAGGATTCATTGTACCCAAGTTTGTCCCGATGTGGTTGAGAAAGTGTAAGATCACTCTCCGAGACAGTCTCGCATTCATTTCAGCAACCTCAGTCATGGACTTGGCCTCGTTCACAGCCAACTTATCCATCAGTGATTGAGGATCACCAGACCTTTCCCCTCAGCATCTCCAAACAACCCTTGGTCTTGGAATCTTGGGCGAGGAGGAGAAACTTGTCTTCGGACTTATCCTGATCAGCCATATACTTATGGAATTTCTTAAGACGAGCAGTGCATATTGCGGACATAGCGATCTCGACCCATACTCGCTCCAAGATGACCTCGTGGTCTCGGTATCTCCTCAAACAATTTAATTCTCTCTTCTTGGCGATGAGAGCACGATTTTCTCTCCATCTTCTTGATAGTTGACTGAGTAGAGTTTAGCTCCTCCTCAAGAGGGGAAACTTTCTTCTTTGCCGACTTGAGGTCTGCAAATGCCTGGTTTCTTTATTTTGTGACTCCCTTTGTCCTTTTAAGGAACACTGCGGTCTCTCCTTTAGTTTCTTGTACTGCTTGGACTTAGCCTTAGCAGCAGCTTAGCCTTAGAAGCGGCTTGTGCCTTAGCCAGATCATTGGCCTTCTTCTTCTAGGCAGCCTCATAATCACCGATCATGATATTTGTGTGGGATATGTGCTGCCAAGGAATAAAAATGAAAATCGGATGAAAAGAAATTAAGGATAACAAAAATATGAGGGATTCACGAATGCTTACAATGACACCACCCGAGACGCCTCATTGTACCTGTTCCGATAAGCCAGTTCCAAACATCATGCAAGATCCTTAGTCCACCGGTAATCGACCATAACAGATCAATAGGTGCAATTTGGTCGTTCACAAGGGAAAGCCCTTTGAATAGTGGAAGACCACTCTATCGAACACATTCGACGCAAGGCCTTTTCGCTAGTGCTACTGATCCTTTGGCAACAGACCGCTTCAAACTTGCCAGGATGATCCTCTCATGAAATGATTCATTAGGAGCCGGAGGATTCTCCTCCATGTCAGGCGGAGGATACGAATGTCGGTCTGAGTCATCAGCGGCTACGCTTACCATCTCCTCGGTAACCGTTCTTGATCTTATTCAGTACATTAATCACATATGTTATCAAAAACTTGTCATGATTCTCCTCGGCAACCATGATGTCCCCTCCTCGGCGCTCTTCTCATCACCACCATCGTAAGAATGCCCTCTCTTTTCTGCTGAACGATTGTCTTTTTTTTCCTGGAAGACATTTTCCTCTTCCTCTTAGACTTTGAAGACTCTGAAACATCTGTAGTCTCTGCAGTATGGACTGGCCCTGGTGAATTCCCTGAAGGCATCCGGTCTAAATCTGCATAGGATTTACTCCACCAGATCCAACCCCTCTCCATAATGTTGACATAGCCCGGATGTTTGTCTTGACTTTCCCCATAATCGGCAACTTCAGTCACTTTCTGCTGGTTTCTACATAAGGAATTTTGACGCCCAGTCAAACTGCAAAGAAAAAGTAGGATTTTCGCTGAGGAACATTTTCCAAGGAAAAATACTTTTGCAGTGCGCCTTATTAGCCTTCGAATTCCCGTGTCATCGAATTGTGTGCAACTTATGATGACTTAGAGCAGCCAACTTCAGAACTTACTCCCAAATGTTCTCTGGATATGCGATGGTGTTGGGATGGCTAACTGCAAAAACAAAAAAAAAGATAAAAAGAATGTTATAACTTGTACTAAAGGAACATATGCTCGACATCAATTATCTACACACATCATGTAGAAGTTGTCATTTTGCGGTTCTTCAAAGGTCGCTTTGTCAGCGTTTCCAGTCGTGTGTCTTCAAGGGATGACTAGTAAGAATATGGAGCTTCGATATCATCTTCACCAGGAAGAGGCTATTCTATAAAGGTTGGGTTCTTAATCTCTTCAAAGACTCAAATTCACATAGATACATCAATATTGCGGCCATGAACATCAACACCACACAATCCTGATCGCCTCATTCACCAGTTGATCATGGCGATGTCTCGACGAGCATAATAGGATGCAATAAGACTAGGGAATGGGGAACCACATTTATAATCATTCTAAAGAAGAACTGGTAAATGCATTGATACCCAATTGGAGGAGTCCACAGGCGATGGTCTCTCCTTGGGATGAATGAACATGATGCTAGCGGGGTGTTACATTCCCTTAGCAGTGCTATCACGCTTGCAAACATGGAATGCATAGGAAGGATGTCCCCCAGTTCTTCCCTTCCACCACACACGCTAAGGAACTCTGAAGGGAGCTCAGGAGGCTGTTCAAATTTCTCCGTATGATAATAATGTACCGGGTATACGGGTTGGTTTTCTATGGGATCAGATTATTCCTCGGCGTCATATACAACAATGATGGCGTTTTCCATTGGTGTCATCTTCAACAACGATGACGTTTTCCTAGGTTCCTTCTACAACATTTTCTCTATCAACTGAAGGCTGGCCATCCCCATCTGCCATATGCTTCGGAATGACGAACAGTTAAAGCTGATCAAAATCCAATCCAACAACGTCTTTAGAGCATCCTGATGAACTCTCTTCGAGTAATCAACATTCCTTGCGCCACCTGAAATGTCCTGATCTAGGGTTGGGGTAGTGACCTGTTATTACCTTCCTGGACCTTGAGAATTTTCAGATCGACGACATAATTTCCTCAAGAAAGGACAGAAAGCAATGAATAGATCGGAGAAATCACACAAACAGTAGCATCTGATTGGAGAAATAAAAAATGCAGAAAATAGATAGAGAGAGAAAGTACCTTATACCGTAGAGATAAGTGAAGAGAAAATGGGTGGAGTCGCTTTATTTATTGAAAATGGGCACAACTCCCGAAGGCAGAACATCATCATTAGGCATATTGGGCCTAGGGTGCCGCCCCTTTTCGCCTACCGAAGCAACAGATTCCTTTTCTCGTAGTAAACCGACACCTTGTTAAATCAAATATCAATAAAAATAACTCGAATCCAAATCAAACTGGAACCACATCAAACCGGACTAAATCGGCTCTAAAGGTCAACATGTTTTTGTCAAGGACGGTCACCTTGTTGACTTGTTGACTAAAAGAGAGTCTCACCAACTAATCCTAGACACACAAATTTCCGAAGCACGAATCTTGCGAGTAAATGACAGATGTATTTGTCACAATTCTCTCAGACAGTTTCACCGAGTGAACAACAAACGTATTTGTTACGATTCACTCAGACGGCTTCGCCGACTGAATGGCAAATATATTTTTTCATTGTTCACCCAAACGACCTCGCTGTTACTGCCTTGAGTACAACATGTAAAGACGTTCTTCGTTCTATAAGCGAGTCTCTGAGGCAAATATATCTTAGCGCACCCTTTATTCTCTCCTACAACTCCACTAGATCTAGTACGTCTCTCATGAGTGAACTAGGGGGCGGGGAGATTTCATCCCTCTATAGGTCCATCAAATATAAGGGCTCTGTCCAGAAATCTACTGACTCAGCTTCGGGAGCCATCTCTCGGCTCCTCTTCTCTAATAATGAATCGTTGCTCAGCTCCAGAGAAGTTACTCGGCTCGAAGGCTCAGATCAACAACTCAGTCCACTAAGTTTGGTCCCTTAAGCTTGGACTAAGGCCTTGCCATTTAATCAGGCCGACTTAGGGAACACATAGAGAGGGACTCAAAATATAAAAGAAGGACAATAGAAACCAAGAAGGGTAGAGAACACACTTACATACACTGGCTGCTTGAAATTATGGTTTTTCTATATCTTAGTTCTTTCTCGTCGACTTGTACTTTTCTATCTCTCTGTCAAGTTACAGATTATTTATATCTTGTCGACACTCTTATTGTAACCTCTCTCTCGTTTGATCAATAAAACGTCTCTGAAATAGCCCACAATCGAGCTTTATTCTTCTTATTCATGCTGACCAAACTCAAACTCAACATAATTGCAAATAATTTTTTCATATAGTCAAATAAGTAAAATATAAATTCTCATCTTTTACAAATAAATTTTTGATTTTCAAACTTTAACAGTTTTATGTTTAATATATTTTCTAGTTTTATTGTTATGTTTTTGTTGTTTTGTTTTAGCCACTATTTCAAAATATTGTTGGATTTATTCTATTTTTACATTCAAATTTATCCTTTTAGATTTTATTTTAAATTTTTATATAAATGATAATTTTAGTGCTTTAAAATTTCACTGTACAATTGACCACGAAAAAAAAATAATTTTTTTTTTAATAGACGCCTCCTAAAAATATTTTTCGTCAAAAGTTATTACAGAGACCATTATATTTTATCAAATAAAATTTGTTATGATAAAAAAGTTAAACATTTTTCTATAATGTAATTAGTAGTCTCAATTTTTTTGAAATTATTTTGATAGATATAATAAATAAATTCTCTCTCCTAGTGAGAACATGTCATATAATAAGGGAATGGGGAATCACCACGTGTTTGTTCTACATATAATTTACTCATTCATCTATGGTCTATTTTGTTGAGCTTTACAATAACATCAATATATGTTTGGGCTTTTGGAGATTTCTCTTCAAATAAACATGAACTCATATATTATTGGAATTGAATCAAAGATCCATAACCGCTTGGCCATGCTCTGACTCTCTGAAATAATGAATCCTCAAATCGATGAGAGATCAATGATGGTGCAAAACATGAATTGTTGAAGTTCTAATCTTCTATCTCTCACGCGATACTGATTCGAATGAAATCTCAATAGCATCTTTTCATATCCCACTCGTCAGTGTAGACTTACTAGAGTTTGAATGAATGTTTCTTGAGATTTTTATTTGAGTGTCCTCCAAACTAGAATTTGATTACTAAAACCAGCGGTTCTGTCTTTTAAGTAGAATTGTTCCTCAAAAATGTCTCTCTTAGACGACCTTGATTGGATTTGAGGAAGGTCACTTAAAGGCTTCTTTTCTTATTCTCATGATACAAGTGAACATTGCGATGATGAAAGCACTGGAAAATCTGCATGAAAGAGTTTCATTTCTCAAGAGAATATTCTCTTTAATATCTACAAACATGAACATTAGGATCTATAAATGTTTCACAATTTGTAATTCTTGATTCTAAATTGGCTTCTGGTGTTAAAGGGTGGGAATGAATTTGAATTCTTAAGAGTGTATCAACAAAGTTTTGAATGTTAGGGTCCTTATTGAATCTTGTGCTATAGTCTATTGTTTTTGACAAGTTTAGCCATAAAGCAATGCCCTTTGACGTTATTCTCTAAACTCATGTCTACTATTTAAGTAAATATAATCACGCGACTAGAGGCATACATGAAGAAGTTGATAATTATAACCACTTGCTTGATAAATTGTAGTTCACATGGAAGAAGACTCACGAGCCATAAAATTTCTGTCAACCCTCTAAAAAATGGAGGCCACTTGTATTGCTAAGACAATTATGGATGAGATGGCTTTCATTTGTTTCTCTATTTGTCTGAATTTCCTCCCATTAAATATGTTGTGGTAATTGATATGAAATTATGTGAACTTTATAGGATCATTGGAGAAAACAAGCACTATGACACTCCAACTATTGATGCCATCTAACGTTCCTAGAGGCACTTGATGTTATCTTCAGAAAATGTTTAATCAAATTTTTTATCATATCGATACATGATTTCCTCATGCGATGTAAGTTGAGGAATATTAGTCATAGGCAAAGTGACCTCATCGCCATATCCACAACATTCTTTAACAAGTTTCCCTCCTCAATCATCTCGATAATATTGGGACGTAGAATCGAATCCAAGTCATACGGATTCAGCGTTGCGTCAAACGCCTTGAGATCCTCCATAACATCAAGTCATAAACCTCAAGATGCTCAGCATCGTCGGAATCCTCTTTTGTTGGAATGCCCCCAACGTATCATATTGGTTAACACTCATGGGCTTGCTTCTCGAAAGCCCACCCTCAACAGCACCATCATATTTATCAATCAAAGAACCACCATGTTCAACCACCGGGTCGGGCGCAGGAGGTGCTACCTCGCAGTCATGATGTATTGACCCTAGTCGATCTTGAGTAATCTCTTGATCAGCTAGAGTTCCCAAACCGGAGAACCAAGAACACCACCACCTTCCTTAGAAACGAGCCTGAAGACTTTAAAGTCTTCCTCCTCCCAAAAATTGGGAAAACCAATGGAATATCACCCATATTACTCTATGGATGTAGCTTCCACTTCTCTGCTTGATAAAAAAACCTGTTAAATAGAAATGGAGGAGAATTATATATACATATATACACCATATATGGATGGTCACCTTGTCTAATTGGTGAGGAAATTTATCCCAAAAATCGTCAGCCATGGTGGTCGCCACCTTCCTTTAATTTTTTCAGTTACCGATCAAAATTCTTTGGAGGCAGATAAAATAAAAAAGGACATTCGGCAAAAAAAGAAACATAGTCGACGAACCTTGAAAGGAAAAAAACAAGAAAATAAGCCCATGAGCTACCAATAACGGAGCTCCACAATGACTGATAGTCCCTATTAATGTTGGGGACGGAAGCCTCGTTAATCTTGACAAAGAAATATTGTGCCCGCCATTGCTCCAGCTTCGATCGATCGACATCGATGAGCTTCAAATTTCTCTTAAAACTCAAATTAAAGGTGCTTGGAAGAGAGTGATTCCTGCTAACACGAGTGATCTCGTCGATAAATCTACAAGACATCCTTACCCGATATTGGACACCAAAATAAGAGCACCGACGAGGTTTTGGATCAAATAGAAAGAAAGCTGAGTAAAAACCATATTCTCTCCTCGCAATAGGCGACCATAAGCTTAGGAAGCGAAAGCCACATACCACAATCGACAAAGAACGCAAGAAATGTACCCATCCGGCGGAGTCCAAGGAAGATTAGAGGAACTCGGTAACATAAACGCCAAACCAGAAATGAAGCGGTCATGGTGATGCAACACTTCATTGACTCATCGTCAAATTTAGTTGAAACAATCTCGTACTGTTGTCTAGGCTTACGAACTTCTGTAGTCAAACAACGAACTCGAGTGAGTACAAACAGAAGAATTAGAATCGAACTTTGACAACAGGCAATGCTATTAGGCAAAAAACTAAGATGAACTTACCAAACAGTGGCAAATCAAACCGACGAAAATGAACAGAAAAAAATAGCAAAGGAGACGGGATAAAGACGCACTAACTCGTCAACTTCATGAGTAAATAATAAAGAAGAAAGAGGTCTTATTTATAGCAAAGAAAAAAGAAACCAAATGACCGCTACACACGCCCCTTCAAGAGACCAAATCCTTATGGGCATAATTTCAATATACAATGAGCATCTCAACCATAACACGTTTGTGATCTCGCATAGCCAGCAAACGACAAAGGGGACTTAATGTTGGAGGTGGGCTTGATACCCCTATCATTCCCGACCCACATGGTCCATTAGAATTAAAGCACAAGTCACAAAAAGACAAAACAAGAAAAGAGAGCAACAACTCGGCAGCGTGCCCAGGCCCATATTGTAGGGAAGCGTGCTTGGAGCAGTCAACAAGGTACGGATGTTGCAGTCTGATCCCACATTTAATTCCTTAGGACGAGGCAAACTGCCATATGTGTTTCATGGATATGTGATCCACCTGAAAAGAACGTATATATGACCTCATTAACAAGTCGACAAGCTGTCCTTTTGTCGTCATTCGTGCACTCCCGACTATAAAAGAGGGGCTCATTTTGTTGATTACGCGACTGAATGATTTTCTCTAAAGCTTCTATACATTATAGATGTCAGAGAGATAAATGTAGGGAATCTGATCCCTATTGTGTATATGCGAGCTGATTTGTATATCGACTTCCCTCTCTCTTTTGTAATATCTTTCTTGATCCTGATTCTATTTTTAGTATTGTAATGAGATCCAACCTGCTTTGTTCGCTTATCAACTTATTAATCTGTCTTGTCGAACTACACTTTCACATTTGTATGGGATTGAATGATGCCCATGACTGTAGGCATGGCTTCTAGGTATGAGTTCGGGTTCGGTCGGGTTATTTTGGGTATTGGGATCTAGCTACGCGCGTTGGAGTATTTTTACACATTGGAAATTGGTTTTGCATATCTTTAGCTTTGGGTTTGGGTATTTCGGGTCGGATTGGGTATGTGTTAAATTTTTAAAGTCAAAAATTCCAAATTTGCCTCACTTCTCATAGTTTCGTGTACTTACTTTTAATATTAACTTGATATGATTTTCTGAAGCTTTTAATAGGGTTATAACAGTTAAGAAGTTTGGAAGATAAACTTTGAAATAGTAAATATATTAATTGGTTTGTGTTAGACTTTTGGATGCAAATTTTGTTAATGTATGAACAAGAAAAAGCTGTGACGATGCATTTTAAAGTGAGTAACAAATCATTTTTTATGCAATTATATGTATGTTATCTGATTTGAGCTATGTGCAACATCAATATACATCATTTTGAATAAAATCCGATGAGAAGTAAACTAGGACAGCATATGGCTAATGTATCCATAATGGATCGGTGATTTTGGATATCTCGTTCAGGTTCGGATATTACCCGCTTCGTTAGTTCATATATCATATCTCTCACTAAATACTATTCAGGTGATTTTTGCTATTTGTTTCAAATTTGATTCGGGTTTTTTGGAGCCGGGTGCGGGTCCGGGGTCGGTATCAGTAATTGCTCTAATCCCAGCAGACTACTTCAAAATAACGATACTTTATTATGTTTTTTTTTCTATAGAGAATAGATGCAAAACCACAAAGACCAAACGACTGAAATCAACCCAACTGATAGTAAAACCTGAACCAAAGCTCAAAACCCGTATTGTTTATATTATCTCATATTGGTTCATTTTTACCTCAACTCGAATAGTTTGTTTGTTTGGTTTAAAAAAGGAAGTCAACCGATAACCCAATTGTCTTTTTATTTTCTATTAATAAATAATATATGTAATATCTATATTAACATTTTGGTGAAACTTGAGTAATGTTTCTTATCTTAATATATTTTGTTTAAGTTAATGTAAAAATGAGGTTTATATAATTCTGCCTAGTCTAATTCTAATAACCTAATCTTAAGATTTGTACTAGAAAAACTAAAAACTTAGAGCATCAAAGTCTTGTCGCATGTCTCGTAGAATGTGCTCCAATTTCATTTCTTAAGATAAGATTATTAACATATTTATCGTTCTAAATATCAATAAAGCAAATGTGAATGTGTAAATTAGTCTTAATAGGTTCATTTATTTTTTAATCAAACATATACCATACTATATTATAACCCAAAAACTAATCAGAACCGAACAAACCATAAGTAAACTTGAATCAACCAAGAACATAAAGAAGCATGAACCGAAACTAAATCTAAACAAAAGCCAAAATAAATGCAAACCAAAGTATAACAACTTACTTTAGTGTTTAAGGTTTGGAATTTTATAAAATCCAAATTACAAACAAAACCAAACCCAAAATCTGAAATTTGATAGCCCACCGCTTAGATAGAGAAGTTGCTAGTGTAGTTTCACATATCAAAACAAATTTTGGAAAATATTTATACTTTTCTATCATTTCATAAGATGGATCCAACGGAAAGTCTTGGGCTCAAACTACTATACGCTATTATAAAGTAATTTAAGTCTAGCCATGTCACGAGTATGTATCCATATTTTGATTGAAATTGAAGTTTTGTTCTCTTACGCATAATAGAAGCACAATACAAAAGTAGGCTTTGTAGTAAATACAAATTTACGCATATTTCCTTAAGTGAATGTCATAATGCATATCGCAAGTAATATATGCAGTTGGTCAAAGGAGCTAAAAAAAATTACATCCAGAAAAAATTAAGTCGTATCGTGTTTCATATCATGTATTTTGCTTTATATAATTTGAAGGAGGGGCCCATAGGTATTAGTACATATAAAAGCAGATCGAGGAGGAACTTCCGAACCGCTTATATTATGCTGCTTATTATATGTATTATTTGTATTGTTGCTATTATCATAACCGTAATAAAATAAGAAAAGTTTAAGAGAGATACCCGATAGACGATACATATAGATAATACAGAACATGTGGTGTCGCCATCCTTTCGAGTGCCCGCCACGGGAGGCTTTACGTCTCATATAAGGTATTAGCTTCGATTGATCCTTGTATGTTGTGTGGTTGGGAGGATTAGGATAGGTCTACACCCAGAACACCTCTAAGTTAACAATAAAGAAATAAAAAAGCAAAAAACAAAAAACTGTGAAACAATAAAAGAGACCCTAATTTCATAATATATGTAATGGCAAAGTACGATGTGAGTATTCAATAGTATTTTTCATAAAGATGATCTTTACATGCCGTTCTTAAATGATGAACTCCCCTACTTGATTTAAAAAAAAGAAATAATATCATGATGAACCAAAAGAATATCATAGACAGGAAGTTTATGAATATTATATTAGTTGCTGGTTCAAATTACTGACACGTTTGGTTTTGATAAGTAATTTTTTCTTCTGTGGTTGATATAAGGATCAGATAAAGTAATGTACTCTAAGTTATATTGCAATGATTTTTTGAAAGTTCGGTAGATACGGTGCAAGCAAGATGTGTATAAATGGTGACGTGTTTAAATTGATATTGTATTATCTCGGTGTACTTAGTTGAAAATGATGATTTGATTACAGAATACTAATATCACTTTTTGAAAATAAGATAGTACATCATTTGGTCAACATGAAAAACAAATAAGTGGGTGACTATAATTAATTAATTAAACCAAGTAAGATATAGCATTAAATTGGGTGTTGGGGTGAGTTTGGATTGTACAACAAAGAAAATGCTTGTGAACCAATCCATCTTTTGACCAAAAAGGTTGTATCAGCGATCGACATTTTAGTTTCGAGCTAATTGATGATGGATTACTCGGTACTTGGCTGTAGATTGCTGCTTTGCCTCCAAAGACTTCTCGTTCTTATTTTCTTGATCTCATTTCTTGATTTTGATGTTCTCGAGACAATCTGTCGGTAAGTTTAAATTGAGCATCGTTATATTTAGTAGTTTCTCAGAAAGATCAAAGACAATAATGTACGCCCGCTCTTATTATTTTTTTTTAAAAAAAGATCATCAATATTATTTTCTTGCGTTTTCATTCCACGCAATAAAATTTTAAAAGGCTGAATGAAATCTATCCCATAATCAAATCTAAAAGTTTACAAAAGCTGTACTGAAAATGTAATAAGTATAAGATCACTATATCTTAACTAAAGACCAAGTATCGAAACTTTAAAATAAAGCAACTAAGAGAATTTTTATAAACCAGAAACATAACAATCGAAAACCTAGGCACACACCTGATAACGAATATCTTCCAGTTCATCGAACTCACTCTGAAAGAAAGAAATGAGAGATATATATTGTCGACAAATATCTAGTGAGGAAATTGCTCTAAGTGAACTCCAAGAAATAATCACCATACGATATCATACACATGAACACATAATGCATAAGTATCGTCAACTCAATCATCCAATAAGCAATAACAACAACAAGAAACGAGCTAAAACCCTGGATTGTACTGGATCGAACGCCACTCGATCGGCCTGATTTTTGTTCGATCCGTGTCCGTCGTTCTCCGTACTGCTCTTTTCTTCTCATAGCTGTTGATGTCGATGATACTGTCCCACACCTCGATCGTGCCCATGAGTTCAAACGCCTCAGTTATGTAAGCCTTCGTTCTGGTGTCTCGTCCCGTGTTAATCTACACACACAATTTCATACATCTATGGTGCCATCTTTGCATACGGTGCCACCTGGTTCCGTTTGTCGGCCTCCCATTGATTTGTGCGTTACAACATTACACATGACATGAGATTGACATGTTTTTGTGTGATCTACCTTTGGCGGTCGTCGTTGATCCGCCCTATCTCGATCGTCATACGACAACATGATCTAACTAACTACGTTTTTATTTCTTTCTGTGCTTATTAACTCTTTCAGAGAGTCTATGGTGAATCAATCCCACGGGTTCGGTCACCGTAATGGACTGTCAACGAATGTAAGATGCAACAATACACCCGAGCAAACTTCTTTCAACACGTTGCACAGCACACATAGGCATTAAGCCTTTCTATATCAGCCATACACACCACCGCATTATACAGTCACCCACGTATAACCAGTAGA
>CAJHQP010010028.1:0-20108 GCA_905132765.1 Moricandia arvensis
TACATCGTGATTCATTCTGGTTTTATTAGTATCAAGAAGAAATTGCCAAATCTCCAAACAAGGTAAACTGGAATCACTTCGGTTAAAAGTGGGATAACTTCTTCATCATAGTCTTATGATATTGATTCAACTTCAGGGTGATTCTACACTGATTTCTGAGTCAAAATTAAGTTCTTACATCAATATTCATTCTGTTTTTATTAGTATCAAGAAGAAATTGCCAAATCTCCAAACAGGTAAAACTGGAATCACTTCGGTTAAAAGTGGGATAACTTCTTCATCATAATTCCTATGATCTTGATTCAACTTCAGGGTGATTCTACTACTGATTTATGAGTCCAAACCAAGCTTCTTACATCGTGATTCATTCTGTTTTATTAGTATCAAGAAGAAATTGCCAAATCTCCAAACAGGGTAAACTGGAATCACTTCGGTTAAAAGTGGGATAACTTCTTCATCATAACTCCTATGATCTTGATTCAACTTCAGGGTGATTCTACACTGATTTATGAGTCCAAATCAAGCTTCTTACATCGTGATTCATTCTGGTTTTATTAGTATCAAGAAGAAAGTGCCAAATCTCCAAACAGGGTAAACTGGAATCACTTCGGTTAAAAGTGGGATAACTTCTTCATCATAACTCCATGATTGATTCAACTAGGGTGATTCTCCTGATTTATGAGTCAAATCAAGTTCTACATCTGATTCATTCTGGTTTATTAGATCAAGAAGAAATTGCCAAATCTCCAAACAGGGTAAACTGGAATCACTTCGGTTAAAAGTGGGATAACTTCTTCATCATAAGTCTTATGATATTGATTCATACTTCAGGGTGATTCTACACTGATTTTCTGAGTCCAAAATCAAGTTTCTTACATCGTGATTCATTCTGGTTTTTATTAGTATCAAGAAGATAGTGCCAAATCTCCAAACAGGGTAAACTGGAATCACTTCGGTTAAAAGTGGGATAACTTCTTCATCATAATTCCTATGATCTTGATTCAACTTCAGGGTGATTCTATACTGATTTATGAGTCCAAATCAAGCTTCTTACATCGTGATTCATTCTGTTTTTATTAGTATCAAGAAGAAATTGCCAAATCTCCAAACAGGGTAAACTGGAATCACTTCGGTTAAAAGTGGGATAACTTCTTCATCATAGTCCTATGATATTGATTCAACTTCAGGATGATTCTACACTGATTTATGAGTCCAAATCAAGCTTCTTACATCGTGATTCATTCTGTTTTATTAGTATCAAGAAGATATTGCCAAATCTCCAAACAGGTAAACTGGAATCACTTCGGTTAAAAGTGGGATAACTTCTTCATCATAACTCCTATGATCTTGATTCAACTTCAGGGTGATTCTACACTGATTTATGAGTCCAAATCAAGCTTCTTACATCGTGATTCATTCTGGTTTTATTAGTATCAAGAAGAAATTGCCAAATCTCCAAACAGGGTAAACTGGAATCACTTCGGTTAAAAGTGGGATAACTTCTTCATCATAACTCCTATGATCTTGATTCAACTTTCAGGGTGATTCTACACTGATTTATGAGTCCAAATCAAGCTTCTTACATCTTGATTCATTCTGGTTTTATTAGAATCAAGAAGAAATTGCCAAATCTCCAAACAGGGTAAACTGGAATCACTTCGGTTAAAAGTGGGATAACTTCTTCATCATAACTCCTATGATCTTGATTCAACTTCTGGGTGATTCTACACTGATTTATGAGTCCAAATCAAGCTTCTTACATCGTGATTCATTTCTGGTTTTATTAGTATCAAGAAGAAATTGCCAAATCTCCAAATAGGGTAAACTGGAATCACTTCGGTTAAAAGTGGGATAACTTCTTCATCATAACTCCTATGATATTGATTCAACTTCAGGGTGATTCTACACTGATTTATGAGTCCAAAATCAAGCTTCTTACATCGTGATTCATTCTGGTTTTATTAGTATCAAGAAGAAATTGCCAAATCTCCAAACAGGGATAAAACTGGAATCACTTCGGTTAAAAGTGGGATAACTTCTTCATCATAACTCCTATGATCTTGATTCAACTTCAGGTGATTCTACACTGATTATGAGTCCAAATCAAGCTTCTTACATCGTGATTCATTCTGGTTTTATTAGTATCAAGAAGAAATTGCCAAATCTCCAAACAGGGTAAACTGGAATCACTTCGGTTAAAAGTGGGATAACTTCTTCATCATAGTCCTATGATATTGATTCAACTTCAGGATGATTCTACACTGATTTATGAGTCCAAATCAAGCTTCTTACATCGTGATTCATTCTGGTTTTATTAGTATCAAGAAGAAATTGCCAAATCTCCAAACAGGGTAAACTGGAATCACTTCGGTTAAAAGTGGGATAACTTCTTCATCATAACTCCTATGATCTTGATTCAACTTCAGGGTGATTCTACACTGATTATGAGTCCAAATCAAGCTTCTTACATCGTGATTCATTCTGGTTTTATTAGTATCAAGAAGAAATTGCCAAATCTCCAAACAGGGATAAACTGGAATCACTTCGGTTAAAAGTGGGATAACTTCTTCATCATAACTCCTATGATCTTTATTCAACTTCAGGGTGATTCTACACTGATTAATGAGTCCAAATCAAGCTTCTTACATCGTGATTCATTCTGGTTTTATTAGTATCAAGAAGAAATTGCCAAATCTCCAAACAGGATAAACTGGAATCACTTCGGTTAAAAGTGGGATAACTTCTTCATCATAACTCCTATGATCTTGATTCAACTTCAGGGTGATTCTACACTGATTAATGAGTCCAAATCAAGCTTCTTACATCGTGATTCATTCTGGTTTTATTAGTATCAAGAAGAAATTGTCAAATCTCCAAACAGGTAAACTGGAATCACTTCGGTTAAAAGTGGGATAACTTCTTCATCATAACTCCTATGATATTGATTCAAACTTCAGGGATGATTCTCCACTGATTTATGAGTCCAAATCAAGCTTCTTACATCTTGATTCATTCTGGTTTTATTAGTATCAAGAAGAAATTGCCAAATCTCCAAACAGGGTAAACTGGAATCACTTCGGTTAAAAGTGGGATAACTTCTTCATCATAACTCCTATGATATTGATTCAACTTCAGGGTGATTCTACACTGATTTATGAGTCCAAATCAAGCTTCTTACATCGTGATTCATTCTGGTTTTATTAGTATCAAGAAGAAATTGCCAAATCTCCAAACAGGGTAAACTGGAATCACTTCGGTTAAAAGTGGGATAACTTCTTCATCATAACTCCTATGATCTTGATTCAACTTCAGGGTGATTCTACACTGATTTATGAGTCCAAATCAAGCTTCTTACATCGTGATTCATTCTGGTTTTATTAGTATCAAGAAGAAATTGCCAAATCTCCAAACAGGTAAACTGGAATCACTTCGGTTAAAAGTGGGATAACTTCTTCATCATAACTCCTATGATATTGATTCAACTTCAGGGTGATTCTACACTGATTTATGAGTCCAAATCAAGCTTTCTTACATCGTGATTCATTCTGGTTTTATTAGTATCAAGAAGAAATTGCCAAATCTCCAAACAGGGTAAACTGGAATCACTTCGGTTAAAAGTGGGATAACTTCTTCATCATAACTCCTATGATCTTGATTCAACTTCAGGGTGATTCTACACTGATTTATGAGTCCAAATCAAGCTTCTTACATCGTGATTCATTCTGGTTTTATTAGTATCAAGAAGAAATTGCCAAATCTCCAAACAGGGTAAACTGGAATCACTTCGGTTAAAAGTGGGATAACTTCTTCATCATAACTCCTATGATCTTGATTCAACTTCAGGGTGATTCTACACTGATTTATGAGTCCAAATCAAGCTTCTTACATCGTGATTCATTCTGGTTTTATTAGTATCAAGAAGAAATTGCCAAATCTCCAAACAGGGTAAACTGGAATCACTTCGGTTAAAAGTGGGATAACTTCTTCATCATAACTCCTATGATATTGATTCAACTTCAGGGTGATTCTACACTGATTTATGAGTCCAAATCAAGCTTTCTTACATCGTGATTCATTCTGGTTTTATTAGTATCAAGAAGAAATTGCCAAATCTCCAAACAGGGTAAACTGGAATCACTTCGGTTAAAAGTGGGATAACTTCTTCATCATAACTCCTATGATCTTGATTCAACTTCAGGGTGATTCTACACTGATTTATGAGTCCAAATCAAGCTTCTTACATCGTGATTCATTCTGGTTTTATTAGTATCAAGAAGAAATTGCCAAATCTCCAAACAAGGGTAAACTGGAATCACTTCGGTTAAAAGTGGGATAACTTCTTCATCATAACTCCTATGATATTGATTCAACTTCAGGATGATTCTACACTGATTTATGAGTCCAAATCAAGCTTCTTACATCGTGATTCATTCTGGTTTTATTAGTATCAAGAAGAAATTGCCAAATCTCCAAACAGGGTAAACTGGAATCACTTCGGTTAAAAGTGGGATAACTTCTTCATCATAACTCCTATGATCTTGATTCAACTTCAGGGTGATTCTACACTGATTTATGAGTCCAAATCAAGCTTCTTACATCGTGATTCATTCTGGTTTTATTAGTATCAAGAAGAAATTGCCAAATCTCCAAACAGGGTAAACTGGAATCACTTCGGTTAAAAGTGGGATAACTTCTTCATCATAACTCCTATGATCTTGATTCAACTTCAGGGTGATTCTACACTGATTTATGAGTCCAAATCAAGCTTCTTACATCGTGATTCATTCTGGTTTTATTAGTATCAAGAAGAAATTGCCAAATCTCCAAACAGGGTAAACTGGAATCACTTCGGTTAAAAGTGGGATAACTTCTTCATCATAACTCCTATGATCTTGATTCAACTTCAGGGTGATTCTACACTGATTTATGAGTCCAAATCAAGCTTCTTACATCGTGATTCATTCTGGTTTTATTAGTATCAAGAAGAAATTGCCAAATCTCCAAACAGGGTAAACTGGAATCACTTCGGTTAAAAGTGGGATAACTTCTTCATCATAACTCCTATGATCTTGATTCAACTTCAGGGTGATTCTCCACTGATTTATGAGTCCAAATCAAGCTTCTTACATCGTGATTCATTCTGGTTTTATTAGTATCAAGAAGAAATTGCCAAATCTCCAAACAGGGTAAACTGGAATCACTTCGGTTAAAAGTGGGATAACTTCTTCATCATAACTCCTATGATATTGATTCAACTTCAGGGTGATTCTACACTGATTTATGAGTCCAAAATCAAGCTTCTTACATCGTGATTCATTCTGGTTTTATTAGTATCAAGAAGAAATTGCCAAATCTCCAAACAGGGTAAACTGGAATCACTTCGGTTAAAAGTGGGATAACTTCTTCATCATAACTCCTATGATCTTGATTCAACTTCAGGGTGATTCTACACTGATTTATGAGTCCAAATCAAGCTTCTTACATCGTGATTCATTCTGGTTTTATTAGTATCAAGAAGAAATTGCCAAATCTCCAAACAGGGTAAACTGGAATCACTTCGGTTAAAAGTGGGATAACTTCTTCATCATAACTCCTATGATCTTGATTCAACTTCAGGGTGATTCTACACTGATTTATGAGTCCAAATCAAGCTTCTTACATCGTGATTCATTCTGGTTTTATTAGTATCAAGAAGAAATTGCCAAATCTCCAAACAGGGTAAACTGGAATCACTTCGGTTAAAAGTGGGATAACTTCTTCATCATAACTCCTATGATCTTGATTCAACTTCAGGGTGATTCTACACTGATTTATGAGTCCAAATCAAGCTTCTTACATCGTGATTCATTCTGGTTTTATTAGTATCAAGAAGAAATTGCCAAATCTCCAAACAGGGTAAACTGGAATCACTTCGGTTAAAAGTGGGATAACTTCTTCATCATAACTCCTATGATCTTGATTCAACTTCAGGGTGATTCTACACTGATTTATGAGTCCAAATCAAGCTTCTTACATCGTGATTCATTCTGGTTTTATTAGAATCAAGAAGAAATTGCCAAATCTCCAAACAGGGTAAACTGGAATCACTTCGGTTAAAAGTGGGATAACTTCTTCATCATAACTCCTATGATCTTGATTCAACTTCAGGGTGATTCTACACTGATTTATGAGTCCAAATCAAGCTTCTTACATCGTGATTCATTCTGGTTTTATTAGTATCAAGAAGAAATTGCCAAATCTCCAAAACAGGGTAAACTGGAATCACTTCGGTTAAAAGTGGGATAACTTCTTCATCATAACTCCTATGATCTTGATTCAACTTCAGGGTGATTCTACACTGATTTATGAGTCCAAATCAAGCTTCTTACATCGTGATTCATTCTGGTTTTATTAGTATCAAGAAGAAATTGCCAAATCTCCAAACAGGGTAAACTGGAATCACTTCGGTTAAAAGTGGGATAACTTCTTCATCATAACTCCTATGATCTTGATTCAACTTCAGGGTGATTCTACACTGATTTATGAGTCCAAATCAAGCTTCTTACATCGTGATTCATTCTGGTTTTATTAGTATCAAGAAGAAATTGCCAAATCTCCAAACAGGGTAAACTGGAATCACTTCGGTTAAAAGTGGGATAACTTCTTCATCATAACTCCTATGATATTGATTCAACTTCAGGGTGATTCTACACTGATTTATGAGTCCAAATCAAGCTTCTTACATCGTGATTCATTCTGGTTTTATTAGTATCAAGAAGAAATTGCCAAATCTCCAAACAGGGTAAACTGGAATCACTTCGGTTAAAAGTGGGATAACTTCTTCATCATAACTCCTATGATCTTGATTCAACTTCAGGGTGATTCTACACTGATTTATGAGTCCAAATCAAGCTTCTTACATCGTGATTCATTCTGGTTTTATTAGTATCAAGAAGAAATTGCCAAATCTCCAAACAGGGTAAACTGGAATCACTTCGGTTAAAAGTGGGATAACTTCTTCATCATAACTCCTATGATCTTGATTCAACTTCAGGGTGATTCTACACTGATTTATGAGTCCAAATCAAGCTTCTTACATCGTGATTCATTCTGGTTTTATTAGTATCAAGAAGAAATTGCCAAATCTCCAAACAGGGTAAACTGGAATCACTTCGGTTAAAAGTGGGATAACTTCTTCATCATAACTCCTATGATCTTGATTCAACTTCAGGGTGATTCTACACTGATTTATGAGTCCAAATCAAGCTTCTTACATCGTGATTCATTCTGGTTTTATTAGTATCAAGAAGAAATTGCCAAATCTCCAAACAGGGTAAACTGGAATCACTTCGGTTAAAAGTGGGATAACTTCTTCATCATAACTCCTATGATATTGATTCAACTTCAGGGTGATTCTCCACTGATTTATGAGTCCAAATCAAGCTTCTTACATCTTGATTCATTCTGGTTTTATTAGTATCAAGAAGAAATTGCCAAATCTCCAAACAGGGTAAACTGGAATCACTTCGGTTAAAAGTGGGATAACTTCTTCATCATAACTCCTATGATATTGATTCAACTTCAGGGTGATTCTACACTGATTTATGAGTCCAAATCAAGCTTCTTACATCGTGATTCATTCTGGTTTTATTAGTATCAAGAAGAAATTGCCAAATCTCCAAACAGGGTAAACTGGAATCACTTCGGTTAAAAGTGGGATAACTTCTTCATCATAACTCCTATGATCTTGATTCAACTTCAGGGTGATTCTACACTGATTTATGAGTCCAAATCAAGCTTCTTACATCGTGATTCATTCTGGTTTTATTAGTATCAAGAAGAAATTGCCAAATCTCCAAACAGGGTAAACTGGAATCACTTCGGTTAAAAGTGGGATAACTTCTTCATCATAACTCCTATGATATTGATTCAACTTCAGGGTGATTCTACACTGATTTATGAGTCCAAATCAAGCTTCTTACATCGTGATTCATTCTGGTTTTATTAGTATCAAGAAGAAATTGCCAAATCTCCAAACAGGGTAAACTGGAATCACTTCGGTTAAAAGTGGGATAACTTCTTCATCATAACTCCTATGATCTTGATTCAACTTCAGGGTGATTCTACACTGATTTATGAGTCCAAATCAAGCTTCTTACATCGTGATTCATTCTGGTTTTATTAGTATCAAGAAGAAATTGCCAAATCTCCAAACAGGGTAAACTGGAATCACTTCGGTTAAAAGTGGGATAACTTCTTCATCATAACTCCTATGATATTGATTCAACTTCAGGGTGATTCTACACTGATTTATGAGTCCAAATCAAGCTTCTTACATCGTGATTCATTCTGGTTTTATTAGTATCAAGAAGAAATTGCCAAATCTCCAAAACAGGGTAAACTGGAATCACTTCGGTTAAAAGTGGGATAACTTCTTCATCATAACTCCTATGATCTTGATTCAACTTCAGGGTGATTCTACACTGATTTATGAGTCCAAATCAAGCTTCTTACATCGTGATTCATTCTGGTTTTATTAGTATCAAGAAGAAATTGCCAAATCTCCAAACAGGGTAAACTGGAATCACTTCGGTTAAAAGTGGGATAACTTCTTCATCATAACTCCTATGATATTGATTCAACTTCAGGGTGATTCTACACTGATTTATGAGTCCAAATCAAGCTTCTTACATCGTGATTCATTCTGGTTTTATTAGTATCAAGAAGAAATTGCCAAATCTCCAAACAGGGTAAACTGGAATCACTTCGGTTAAAAGTGGGATAACTTCTTCATCATAACTCCTATGATCTTGATTCAACTTCAGGGTGATTCTACACTGATTTATGAGTCCAAATCAAGCTTCTTACATCGTGATTCATTCTGGTTTTATTAGTATCAAGAAGAAATTGCCAAATCTCCAAACAGGGTAAACTGGAATCACTTCGGTTAAAAGTGGGATAACTTCTTCATCATAACTCCTATGATATTGATTCAACTTCAGGGTGATTCTACACTGATTTATGAGTCCAAATCAAGCTTCTTACATCGTGATTCATTCTGTTTTATTAGTATCAAGAAGAAATTGCCAAATCTCCAAACAGGGTAAACTGGAATCACTTCGGTTAAAAGTGGGATAACTTCTTCATCATAACTCCTATGATCTTGATTCAACTTCAGGGTGATTCTACACTGATTTATGAGTCCAAATCAAGCTTCTTACATCGTGATTCATTCTGGTTTTATTAGTATCAAGAAGAAATTGCCAAATCTCCAAACAGGGTAAACTGGAATCACTTCGGTTAAAAGTGGGATAACTTCTTCATCATAACTCCTATGATCTTGATTCAACTTCAGGGTGATTCTACACTGATTTATGAGTCCAAATCAAGCTTCTTACATCGTGATTCATTCTGGTTTTATTAGTATCAAGAAGAAATTGCCAAATCTCCAAACAGGGTAAACTGGAATCACTTCGGTTAAAAGTGGGATAACTTCTTCATCATAACTCCTATGATCTTGATTCAACTTCAGGGTGATTCTACACTGATTTATGAGTCCAAATCAAGCTTCTTACATCGTGATTCATTCTGGTTTTATTAGTATCAAGAAGAAATTGCCAAATCTCCAAACAGGGTAAACTGGAATCACTTCGGTTAAAAGTGGGATAACTTCTTCATCATAACTCCTATGATATTGATTCAACTTCAGGGTGATTCTACACTGATTTATGAGTCCAAATCAAGCTTCTTACATCGTGATTCATTCTGGTTTTATTAGTATCAAGAAGAAATTGCCAAATCTCCAAACAGGGTAAACTGGAATCACTTCGGTTAAAAGTGGGATAACTTCTTCATCATAACTCCTATGATCTTGATTCAACTTCAGGGTGATTCTACACTGATTTATGAGTCCAAATCAAGCTTCTTACATCGTGATTCATTCTGGTTTTATTAGTATCAAGAAGAAATTGCCAAATCTCCAAACAGGGTAAACTGGAATCACTTCGGTTAAAAGTGGGATAACTTCTTCATCATAACTCCTATGATATTGATTCAACTTCAGGGTGATTCTACACTGATTTATGAGTCCAAATCAAGCTTCTTACATCGTGATTCATTCTGGTTTTATTAGTATCAAGAAGAAATTGCCAAATCTCCAAACAGGGTAAACTGGAATCACTTCGGTTAAAAGTGGGATAACTTCTTCATCATAACTCCTATGATCTTGATTCAACTTCAGGGTGATTCTACACTGATTTATGAGTCCAAATCAAGCTTCTTACATCGTGATTCATTCTGGTTTTATTAGTATCAAGAAGAAATTGCCAAATCTCCAAACAGGGTAAACTGGAATCACTTCGGTTAAAAGTGGGATAACTTCTTCATCATAACTCCTATGATCTTGATTCAACTTCAGGGTGATTCTACACTGATTTATGAGTCCAAATCAAGCTTCTTACATCGTGATTCATTCTGGTTTTATTAGTATCAAGAAGAAATTGCCAAATCTCCAAACAGGGTAAACTGGAATCACTTCGGTTAAAAGTGGGATAACTTCTTCATCATAACTCCTATGATCTTGATTCAACTTCAGGGTGATTCTACACTGATTTATGAGTCCAAATCAAGCTTCTTACATCGTGATTCATTCTGGTTTTATTAGTATCAAGAAGAAATTGCCAAATCTCCAAACAGGGTAAACTGGAATCACTTCGGTTAAAAGTGGGATAACTTCTTCATCATAACTCCTATGATATTGATTCAACTTCAGGGTGATTCTACACTGATTTATGAGTCCAAATCAAGCTTCTTACATCTTGATTCATTCTGGTTTTATTAGTATCAAGAAGAAATTGCCAAATCTCCAAACAGGGTAAACTGGAATCACTTCGGTTAAAAGTGGGATAACTTCTTCATCATAACTCCTATGATATTGATTCAACTTCAGGGTGATTCTACACTGATTTATGAGTCCAAATCAAGCTTCTTACATCGTGATTCATTCTGGTTTTATTAGTATCAAGAAGAAATTGCCAAATCTCCAAACAGGGTAAACTGGAATCACTTCGGTTAAAAGTGGGATAACTTCTTCATCATAACTCCTATGATCTTGATTCAACTTCAGGGTGATTCTACACTGATTTATGAGTCCAAATCAAGCTTCTTACATCGTGATTCATTCTGGTTTTATTAGTATCAAGAAGAAATTGCCAAATCTCCAAACAGGGTAAACTGGAATCACTTCGGTTAAAAGTGGGATAACTTCTTCATCATAACTCCTATGATATTGATTCAACTTCAGGGTGATTCTACACTGATTTATGAGTCCAAATCAAGCTTCTTACATCGTGATTCATTCTGGTTTTATTAGTATCAAGAAGAAATTGCCAAATCTCCAAACAGGGTAAACTGGAATCACTTCGGTTAAAAGTGGGATAACTTCTTCATCATAACTCCTATGATCTTGATTCAACTTCAGGGTGATTCTACACTGATTTATGAGTCCAAATCAAGCTTCTTACATCGTGATTCATTCTGGTTTTATTAGTATCAAGAAGAAATTGCCAAATCTCCAAACAGGGTAAACTGGAATCACTTCGGTTAAAAGTGGGATAACTTCTTCATCATAACTCCTATGATATTGATTCAACTTCAGGGTGATTCTACACTGATTTATGAGTCCAAATCAAGCTTCTTACATCGTGATTCATTCTGGTTTTATTAGTATCAAGAAGAAATTGCCAAATCTCCAAACAGGGTAAACTGGAATCACTTCGGTTAAAAGTGGGATAACTTCTTCATCATAACTCCTATGATCTTGATTCAACTTCAGGGTGATTCTACACTGATTTATGAGTCCAAATCAAGCTTCTTACATCGTGATTCATTCTGGTTTTATTAGTATCAAGAAGAAATTGCCAAATCTCCAAACAGGGTAAACTGGAATCACTTCGGTTAAAAGTGGGATAACTTCTTCATCATAACTCCTATGATCTTGATTCAACTTCAGGGTGATTCTACACTGATTTATGAGTCCAAATCAAGCTTCTTACATCGTGATTCATTCTGGTTTTATTAGTATCAAGAAGAAATTGCCAAATCTCCAAACAGGGTAAACTGGAATCACTTCGGTTAAAAGTGGGATAACTTCTTCATCATAACTCCTATGATCTTGATTCAACTTCAGGGTGATTCTACACTGATTTATGAGTCCAAATCAAGCTTCTTACATCGTGATTCATTCTGGTTTTATTAGTATCAAGAAGAAATTGCCAAATCTCCAAACAGGGTAAACTGGAATCACTTCGGTTAAAAGTGGGATAACTTCTTCATCATAACTCCTATGATATTGATTCAACTTCAGGGTGATTCTACACTGATTTATGAGTCCAAATCAAGCTTCTTACATCTTGATTCATTCTGGTTTTATTAGTATCAAGAAGAAATTGCCAAATCTCCAAACAGGGTAAACTGGAATCACTTCGGTTAAAAGTGGGATAACTTCTTCATCATAACTCCTATGATATTGATTCAACTTCAGGGTGATTCTACACTGATTTATGAGTCCAAATCAAGCTTCTTACATCGTGATTCATTCTGGTTTTATTAGTATCAAGAAGAAATTGCCAAATCTCCAAACAGGGTAAACTGGAATCACTTCGGTTAAAAGTGGGATAACTTCTTCATCATAACTCCTATGATCTTGATTCAACTTCAGGGTGATTCTACACTGATTTATGAGTCCAAATCAAGCTTCTTACATCGTGATTCATTCTGGTTTTATTAGTATCAAGAAGAAATTGCCAAATCTCCAAACAGGGTAAACTGGAATCACTTCGGTTAAAAGTGGGATAACTTCTTCATCATAACTCCTATGATATTGATTCAACTTCAGGGTGATTCTACACTGATTTATGAGTCCAAATCAAGCTTCTTACATCGTGATTCATTCTGGTTTTATTAGTATCAAGAAGAAATTGCCAAATCTCCAAACAGGGTAAACTGGAATCACTTCGGTTAAAAGTGGGATAACTTCTTCATCATAACTCCTATGATCTTGATTCAACTTCAGGGTGATTCTACACTGATTTATGAGTCCAAATCAAGCTTCTTACATCGTGATTCATTCTGGTTTTATTAGTATCAAGAAGAAATTGCCAAATCTCCAAACAGGGTAAACTGGAATCACTTCGGTTAAAAGTGGGATAACTTCTTCATCATAACTCCTATGATCTTGATTCAACTTCAGGGTGATTCTACACTGATTTATGAGTCCAAATCAAGCTTCTTACATCGTGATTCATTCTGGTTTTATTAGTATCAAGAAGAAATTGCCAAATCTCCAAACAGGGTAAACTGGAATCACTTCGGTTAAAAGTGGGATAACTTCTTCATCATAACTCCTATGATCTTGATTCAACTTCAGGGTGATTCTACACTGATTTATGAGTCCAAATCAAGCTTCTTACATCGTGATTCATTCTGGTTTTATTAGTATCAAGAAGAAATTGCCAAATCTCCAAACAGGGTAAACTGGAATCACTTCGGTTAAAAGTGGGATAACTTCTTCATCATAACTCCTATGATCTTGATTCAACTTCAGGGTGATTCTACACTGATTTATGAGTCCAAATCAAGCTTCTTACATCGTGATTCATTCTGGTTTTATTAGTATCAAGAAGAAATTGCCAAATCTCCAAACAGGGTAAACTGGAATCACTTCGGTTAAAAGTGGGATAACTTCTTCATCATAACTCCTATGATCTTGATTCAACTTCAGGGTGATTCTACACTGATTTATGAGTCCAAATCAAGCTTCTTACATCGTGATTCATTCTGGTTTTATTAGTATCAAGAAGAAATTGCCAAATCTCCAAACAGGGTAAACTGGAATCACTTCGGTTAAAAGTGGGATAACTTCTTCATCATAACTCCTATGATATTGATTCAACTTCAGGGTGATTCTACACTGATTTATGAGTCCAAATCAAGCTTCTTACATCGTGATTCATTCTGGTTTTATTAGTATCAAGAAGAAATTGCCAAATCTCCAAACAGGGTAAACTGGAATCACTTCGGTTAAAAGTGGGATAACTTCTTCATCATAACTCCTATGATCTTGATTCAACTTCAGGGTGATTCTACACTGATTTATGAGTCCAAATCAAGCTTCTTACATCGTGATTCATTCTGGTTTTATTAGTATCAAGAAGAAATTGCCAAATCTCCAAACAGGGTAAACTGGAATCACTTCGGTTAAAAGTGGGATAACTTCTTCATCATAACTCCTATGATCTTGATTCAACTTCAGGGTGATTCTACACTGATTTATGAGTCCAAATCAAGCTTCTTACATCGTGATTCATTCTGGTTTTATTAGTATCAAGAAGAAATTGCCAAATCTCCAAACAGGGTAAACTGGAATCACTTCGGTTAAAAGTGGGATAACTTCTTCATCATAACTCCTATGATCTTGATTCAACTTCAGGGTGATTCTACACTGATTTATGAGTCCAAATCAAGCTTCTTACATCGTGATTCATTCTGGTTTTATTAGTATCAAGAAGAAATTGCCAAATCTCCAAACAGGGTAAACTGGAATCACTTCGGTTAAAAGTGGGATAACTTCTTCATCATAACTCCTATGATATTGATTCAACTTCAGGGTGATTCTACACTGATTTATGAGTCCAAATCAAGCTTCTTACATCGTGATTCATTCTGGTTTTATTAGTATCAAGAAGAAATTGCCAAATCTCCAAACAGGGCTAAACTGGAATCACTTCGGTTAAAAGTGGGATAACTTCTTCATCATAACTCCTATGATCTTGATTCAACTTCAGGGTGATTCTACACTGATTTATGAGTCCAAATCAAGCTTCTTACATCGTGATTCATTCTGGTTTTATTAGTATCAAGAAGAAATTGCCAAATCTCCAAACAGGGTAAACTGGAATCACTTCGGTTAAAAGTGGGATAACTTCTTCATCATAACTCCTATGATATTGATTCAACTTCAGGGTGATTCTACACTGATTTATGAGTCCAAATCAAGCTTCTTACATCGTGATTCATTCTGGTTTTATTAGTATCAAGAAGAAATTGCCAAATCTCCAAACAGGGTAAACTGGAATCACTTCGGTTAAAAGTGGGATAACTTCTTCATCATAACTCCTATGATCTTGATTCAACTTCAGGGTGATTCTACACTGATTTATGAGTCCAAATCAAGCTTCTTACATCGTGATTCATTCTGGTTTTATTAGTATCAAGAAGAAATTGCCAAATCTCCAAACAGGGTAAACTGGAATCACTTCGGTTAAAAGTGGGATAACTTCTTCATCATAACTCCTATGATCTTGATTCAACTTCAGGGTGATTCTACACTGATTTATGAGTCCAAATCAAGCTTCTTACATCGTGATTCATTCTGGTTTTATTAGTATCAAGAAGAAATTGCCAAATCTCCAAACAGGGTAAACTGGAATCACTTCGGTTAAAAGTGGGATAACTTCTTCATCATAACTCCTATGATCTTGATTCAACTTCAGGGTGATTCTACACTGATTTATGAGTCCAAATCAAGCTTCTTACATCGTGATTCATTCTGGTTTTATTAGTATCAAGAAGAAATTGCCAAATCTCCAAACAGGGTAAACTGGAATCACTTCGGTTAAAAGTGGGATAACTTCTTCATCATAACTCCTATGATATTGATTCAACTTCAGGGTGATTCTACACTGATTTATGAGTCCAAATCAAGCTTCTTACATCGTGATTCATTCTGGTTTTATTAGTATCAAGAAGAAATTGCCAAATCTCCAAACAGGGTAAACTGGAATCACTTCGGTTAAAAGTGGGATAACTTCTTCATCATAACTCCTATGATATTGATTCAACTTCAGGGTGATTCTACACTGATTTATGAGTCCAAATCAAGCTTCTTACATCGTGATTCATTCTGGTTTTATTAGTATCAAGAAGAAATTGCCAAATCTCCAAACAGGGTAAACTGGAATCACTTCGGTTAAAAGTGGGATAACTTCTTCATCATAACTCCTATGATCTTGATTCAACTTCAGGGTGATTCTACACTGATTTATGAGTCCAAATCAAGCTTCTTACATCGTGATTCATTCTGGTTTTATTAGTATCAAGAAGAAATTGCCAAATCTCCAAACAGGGTAAACTGGAATCACTTCGGTTAAAAGTGGGATAACTTCTTCATCATAACTCCTATGATATTGATTCAACTTCAGGGTGATTCTACACTGATTTATGAGTCCAAATCAAGCTTCTTACATCGTGATTCATTCTGGTTTTATTAGTATCAAGAAGAAATTGCCAAATCTCCAAACAGGGTAAACTGGAATCACTTCGGTTAAAAGTGGGATAACTTCTTCATCATAACTCCTATGATCTTGATTCAACTTCAGGGTGATTCTACACTGATTTATGAGTCCAAATCAAGCTTCTTACATCGTGATTCATTCTGGTTTTATTAGTATCAAGAAGAAATTGCCAAATCTCCAAACAGGGTAAACTGGAATCACTTCGGTTAAAAGTGGGATAACTTCTTCATCATAACTCCTATGATCTTGATTCAACTTCAGGGTGATTCTACACTGATTTATGAGTCCAAATCAAGCTTCTTACATCGTGATTCATTCTGGTTTTATTAGTATCAAGAAGAAATTGCCAAATCTCCAAACAGGGTAAACTGGAATCACTTCGGTTAAAAGTGGGATAACTTCTTCATCATAACTCCTATGATCTTGATTCAACTTCAGGGTGATTCTACACTGATTTATGAGTCCAAATCAAGCTTCTTACATCGTGATTCATTCTGGTTTTATTAGTATCAAGAAGAAATTGCCAAATCTCCAAACAGGGTAAACTGGAATCACTTCGGTTAAAAGTGGGATAACTTCTTCATCATAACTCCTATGATATTGATTCAACTTCAGGGTGATTCTACACTGATTTATGAGTCCAAATCAAGCTTCTTACATCGTGATTCATTCTGGTTTTATTAGTATCAAGAAGAAATTGCCAAATCTCCAAACAGGGTAAACTGGAATCACTTCGGTTAAAAGTGGGATAACTTCTTCATCATAACTCCTATGATCTTGATTCAACTTCAGGGTGATTCTACACTGATTTATGAGTCCAAATCAAGCTTCTTACATCGTGATTCATTCTGGTTTTATTAGTATCAAGAAGAAATTGCCAAATCTCCAAACAGGGTAAACTGGAATCACTTCGGTTAAAAGTGGGATAACTTCTTCATCATAACTCCTATGATATTGATTCAACTTCAGGGTGATTCTACACTGATTTATGAGTCCAAATCAAGCTTCTTACATCGTGATTCATTCTGGTTTTATTAGTATCAAGAAGAAATTGCCAAATCTCCAAACAGGGTAAACTGGAATCACTTCGGTTAAAAGTGGGATAACTTCTTCATCATAACTCCTATGATCTTGATTCAACTTCAGGGTGATTCTACACTGATTTATGAGTCCAAATCAAGCTTCTTACATCGTGATTCATTCTGGTTTTATTAGTATCAAGAAGAAATTGCCAAATCTCCAAACAGGGTAAACTGGAATCACTTCGGTTAAAAGTGGGATAACTTCTTCATCATAACTCCTATGATCTTGATTCAACTTCAGGGTGATTCTACACTGATTTATGAGTCCAAATCAAGCTTCTTACATCGTGATTCATTCTGGTTTTATTAGTATCAAGAAGAAATTGCCAAATCTCCAAACAGGGTAAACTGGAATCACTTCGGTTAAAAGTGGGATAACTTCTTCATCATAACTCCTATGATCTTGATTCAACTTCAGGGTGATTCTACACTGATTTATGAGTCCAAATCAAGCTTCTTACATCGTGATTCATTCTGGTTTTATTAGTATCAAGAAGAAATTGCCAAATCTCCAAACAGGGTAAACTGGAATCACTTCGGTTAAAAGTGGGATAACTTCTTCATCATAACTCCTATGATATTGATTCAACTTCAGGGTGATTCTACACTGATTTATGAGTCCAAATCAAGCTTCTTACATCGTGATTCATTCTGGTTTTATTAGTATCAAGAAGAAATTGCCAAATCTCCAAACAGGGTAAACTGGAATCACTTCGGTTAAAAGTGGGATAACTTCTTCATCATAACTCCTATGATATTGATTCAACTTCAGGGTGATTCTACACTGATTTATGAGTCCAAATCAAGCTTCTTACATCGTGATTCATTCTGGTTTTATTAGTATCAAGAAGAAATTGCCAAATCTCCAAACAGGGTAAACTGGAATCACTTCGGTTAAAAGTGGGATAACTTCTTCATCATAACTCCTATGATCTTGATTCAACTTCAGGGTGATTCTACACTGATTTATGAGTCCAAATCAAGCTTCTTACATCGTGATTCATTCTGGTTTTATTAGTATCAAGAAGAAATTGCCAAATCTCCAAACAGGGTAAACTGGAATCACTTCGGTTAAAAGTGGGATAACTTCTTCATCATAACTCCTATGATATTGATTCAACTTCAGGGTGATTCTACACTGATTTATGAGTCCAAATCAAGCTTCTTACATCGTGATTCATTCTGGTTTTATTAGTATCAAGAAGAAATTGCCAAATCTCCAAACAGGGTAAACTGGAATCACTTCGGTTAAAAGTGGGATAACTTCTTCATCATAACTCCTATGATCTTGATTCAACTTCAGGGTGATTCTACACTGATTTATGAGTCCAAATCAAGCTTCTTACATCGTGATTCATTCTGGTTTTATTAGTATCAAGAAGAAATTGCCAAATCTCCAAACAGGGTAAACTGGAATCACTTCGGTTAAAAGTGGGATAACTTCTTCATCATAACTCCTATGATCTTGATTCAACTTCAGGGTGATTCTACACTGATTTATGAGTCCAAATCAAGCTTCTTACATCGTGATTCATTCTGGTTTTATTAGTATCAAGAAGAAATTGCCAAATCTCCAAACAGGGTAAACTGGAATCACTTCGGTTAAAAGTGGGATAACTTCTTCATCATAACTCCTATGATATTGATTCAACTTCAGGGTGATTCTACACTGATTTATGAGTCCAAATCAAGCTTCTTACATCGTGATTCATTCTGGTTTTATTAGTATCAAGAAGAAATTGCCAAATCTCCAAACAGGGTAAACTGGAATCACTTCGGTTAAAAGTGGGATAACTTCTTCATCATAACTCCTATGATATTGATTCAACTTCAGGGTGATTCTACACTGATTTATGAGTCCAAATCAAGCTTCTTACATCGTGATTCATTCTGGTTTTATTAGTATCAAGAAGAAATTGCCAAATCTCCAAACAGGGTAAACTGGAATCACTTCGGTTAAAAGTGGGATAACTTCTTCATCATAACTCCTATGATATTGATTCAACTTCAGGGTGATTCTACACTGATTTATGAGTCCAAATCAAGCTTCTTACATCGTGATTCATTCTGGTTTTATTAGTATCAAGAAGAAATTGCCAAATCTCCAAACAGGGTAAACTGGAATCACTTCGGTTAAAAGTGGGATAACTTCTTCATCATAACTCCTATGATCTTGATTCAACTTCAGGGTGATTCTACACTGATTTATGAGTCCAAATCAAGCTTCTTACATCGTGATTCATTCTGGTTTTATTAGTATCAAGAAGAAATTGCCAAATCTCCAAACAGGGTAAACTGGAATCACTTCGGTTAAAAGTGGGATAACTTCTTCATCATAACTCCTATGATCTTGATTCAACTTCAGGGTGATTCTACACTGATTTATGAGTCCAAATCAAGCTTCTTACATCTTGATTCATTCTGGTTTTATTAGTATCAAGAAGAAATTGCCAAATCTCCAAACAGGGTAAACTGGAATCACTTCGGTTAAAAGTGGGATAACTTCTTCATCATAACTCCTATGATCTTGATTCAACTTCAGGGTGATTCTACACTGATTTATGAGTCCAAATCAAGCTTCTTACATCGTGATTCATTCTGGTTTTATTAGTATCAAGAAGAAATTGCCAAATCTCCAAACAGGGTAAACTGGAATCACTTCGGTTAAAAGTGGGATAACTTCTTCATCATAACT